>FIZR01008211.1:0-15950 GCA_900060175.1 Ferrisia virgata
ACAACATACCAAAAAATTACAGAAATCCATTCTTTAACGCTTTCAAAAAAAATTAATATACGGTTTTTATTTATTAATTGGATATTTTACGTCTAATTTTTCTTTGTATGTAACTTTTTATGTACATTATTGGTGATGATGATGATGATGATGATGATGATGAAGGGAAAGGTCATACTTACAGAGAGTAGCAGACTTGAATCTCTACGACTGTTGTTTAATTGAACGCGCATTCAGTACCACCACTCTACCGAAAAAAAAAATAGAAGCAGTTCTCTACGCTCCGCAAGTAGGACCTATCCCTAAATACTATTTACGCAATTCACAACTGATTTTCGTTATGATCAGCGTATTATATAGAATTATTTTCACCTTCAACTTGAACGTTTCAAAAAAAATTAAAATTTCGCCATCAGTTGTAATAACAGCGTTTTACGCAGTCATCATTCCCAAGTACCTACCCAACGTTATCTGTTTATATTTCAATGATAATTTGATAGAAAATAGTAAACTTATTGTTAAACGTTTTCAGCGCCGAGGATATAAATTCAGCAACAACTATCAAGATTTTAATGCATGTTTAGTGAATTGTGATCGTATATAGTTTAGTGTTTTTGACGATTAATATATCAGCTGGTAAAAATATTTGAAAATGGCGTTACTCGTTTCGGTTATTTTAATTACGGTGTCATTATTACTGTATATATATTGGTCCATTAAAAAAGCACATAAGTTTTTCGAAGATCGAAAAATACCGTACATAAAACCCAACTTCATATTTGGTAATATGATCAATGCTATTTTACTGCGAAAACCATTGGCTCAGGTTTATCTAGAACTCTATAAGGATCTAGCTCCTCATGCTTTTGGTGGAGTATTTACGATGAAGAAACCTTCTATTCTTATACGAGATCCGGATCTTTTGAAAAACATTCTAATCAAGGATTTTGCTTTTTTCACTGATCGTGGTATGAACACTGTGAGGGAAGTTGATCCGTTGAGTCATTCGTTATTCGCGATGAGGGGTGAGTAAACGAAGATTTTATACTCGCATTTGCATCCAAATTGAATGAATGTAATATAAGATAAGAATATCTAATTTTCGAATCGTTTAGGAGACGAATGGAAAAATCTCAGAATAAGGCTAACCAGTACTTTTACTTCGGGTAAAATGAAGATGATGTTCCCTTTATTGAAAAACTGCGGCGACAGGCTATTGTCAATTATTGAAGAAATTCCGGATGATAATATTTTCGACGCGAAAGATCTGTTTGGAAGGTATACCGCGGATACGATAGGAAATTGCGCATTTGGATTAGATATGAAAGCTTTGAACGATCCGAATTCAGAATTCAGAATCATGACCAATAAAATGTTCCGGTTCAGGTAATATTTTAGTATGGGTTGAGGAGGGGTGGGGGGGGGGGTTAACCGATCAGAATTCGCGACAAACGGAAATTTCGTTCATAGATAATTAAAAGGTACTAAAGTATTTGTATTTTCATATTCCTGAACTTCTATAGAATCCGCGCAAGTTTTGCATTTATGGATTGGCAAGAAAGAGGGAAGGGGTAAGTTTTGGTTTTTTGGCAATTGATTCCCAAATGAAGAACTTACGAAAGAAAAAAACGTTGAAATAAAAAGTTGTACCGGGTGTTCCGCATTAACCTCACCAGCCTTATATTAGTGATATGTCAAAACATGACATTTACATGTATAATAAGTAGCATATCCGAAATATCGAAGGGGCAGCGATTTACTATTTTCAAAATTTCAATTGCACCCAAACCTGCTGTTCACTTTGAAAATTCATAGGTTTTTTCCTAATTAGCATAAAGCATAGGAATGGTTTAATAGGGCTAAAACCTTAACCCCGCCCCAAAGGCATAATTAGAGCCCTTACTGACTGCACACACCTGATTTCAACTTCCTAGCCCAATTTGGAGGGGAGTTATGTGAGGAGCAAACATTAGAAATTGGGAAAAAAGACCAAAAAACCACAAATTCAGCACTGTCACGAGGTGCAATGGAGCTGAAAAGTCGAGACCCCTAAAAGGCACAACAAGAGTCCCTACGGAATGTACATACCTGGTTTCAAACCCTACCAAATTTCAACTTCTTAGCTCAACTGGAAGGGAATTATATGAAGAACGGTCTCAAAAAATAACTAAACCCGCTCAAAAAACCACATTTTCGAAGGCTGTAACATTTGAAGGGCAGATGAAGGAGAGACAGTCTATTTTCAAGGTCAAAAAACGGAAAACCCCGCTACCTCCTCTCCTAATTCACTCAGGAAGCTGATTTTTTGGTACGTTGTACAACATTGAATTCTCTATCGATTGGCTCAAAAAAAGGGCAATTTTGCGGTTTTGACTCTGTAGCATTCCCTCCCCAAAATTTGGGCACGACTGAATTTTGACCCAAGGTCATTCCTACTCATATATATCTAATTCGTTACCGAACTGAGCATATTGACCATATTGGAACAATTTTTGTCACTATCGAGAAGAGTAAAAATGATTTTAGGGAAGGAGATGAAAATAAATATTATTTTATCTGACATGGTTAAAAATGGTTTTAATGGTCTTCTAGGATCTTGAAACGGATTTTGTTAATACTTTCCCTTCATTGGTCGCTGGTCGATAGACCGTAATAGCCTGGTTTTCATTGATAATATGACATAGAAAATCAGGCTAAAAACGCAAAACTTGAAAATTCCTTTCAAAATGAAATAAATTATGCCTATGCGAGTCAGGTGTAAATTCCAGACACCCAAAAATTAAATGAGCCTCATACCTGAGTTTCAGTTATCGCAGAATTCAATTTTGACAACCATTTGAGTGTCGGACTCAAATTGGGCTTCAGAAGCGGCCGGCTCAAAATCCAAAATTTTCAACGCTGGTGACTTTTTACCAAGCTTCAACATTGTCATGATGCCAGAACAGCACATTCGAAAAATCATATTACCAATTTCGATACCGATTTGCCAGTGTTCTGAAAAATTTTGAATTTTTAACGTCCCCTCCACATTTTGGAACAGGACAAATTTGTGTCTAGAAGCTATACACTTTCATTCATGCAGAACAGCAGATTTCTGGTCTCATAAATCAACATCAATGTTCAATAGCTGTCAAAATTTGGATTATGAACCTGCTCTTCTCAAGGCTAATTTGGGTCCAACGCTCTCACATCATTGTCAAAATCGAATTCTTTCGTCCCATTACAACTTCAGAAAAAAGTAAAAAAACGAAAGCATTTGTCTTTTAACGCTCTACAATATTTGTGTGATCCAATTTTTCAAATTTTTCAACATGGTAGACTTACTCGTTGAGAAAGTTGCAACTTTTTGAGCAGTATAAACCCGCCCTCCCTTACCCAAATTTAAAATAAGGGTACAAACAGACATTTTGCTCATTTTACATAGCAATCGGAAGTATTGTGCTAGAGAAATGCTTCTAAAGGCGAATTAAACAGATTTTTGAGAATTATTTGGGTCAATATGAGATTTTCAAAAATGTTTTTTTTTTTTTTTTAATGCATCACAACTTTTTTTTCAGCATTTCTTTCGTATTAAGGGCGTTATTTGGGGAATTATTGTCAAAAAACCAAACCTTGCACTGCTTTGCCTTCCCCTCCCCCCACAGGAGGGACAAAATGTGCACGAATTTTAGGGAAATTCGAAAATATTGAAATACATACTTTACAGTACACACATACGAAGTTTCCACTTTCTGTGAATTTTAACAGGGTTTGGGGTATTTTTGAGCTTATATGATTGTTTTATTTTATCTAATTTTTTACTACGTATTTGCTTTCCATTCGCTTATATTCGATCGTAAAACCTAGGTAAATTATTACTTTTTCGTTATCTTATTGCAGTTATAAAGGCTTGATACGTTCTTTATGGCCAAATATACCGAAGCAATTGATTAAGCTATTCAACATAAGATTCCTTGCAAAAGATGTACAAGATTACTTCATAGGAGTCGTGGACAACACAGTCAAGTATCGAGAACAGAACAATGTTACGCGGAATGATTTTCTCGATTTGTTGATCGCCTTGAAGAATAACACGACTATGAAAAAGTTTCGAGATACCGACGATGATAAAGATTTACAAAAATACCTAGATCAAATTGGTAACAAATACATGGAAAGTGATGTAGGTAAGACGAGTAAAAATTAAATACAAAAAAAATTTGAGCAGTTTTAGACTTATCCGAAAATGAAATTGGGAATATACCGAAATGGAATATTCGTACACGATAATATAGATTGCAAATAGCCAGAAATGAGCTACTGTGCGATCTGAATGTTAAAAGCAATTTTATGATTGATTCCTGTTCTTAGACGTCCAAAAAACAAATTTAGCTTGGGTGCCTATCTTTCCAATCCCCCCTCCCTCGAGGATCCTCCCGATCTTTCTGAGAAACGCCCCTATTTCATCAAATATGACCGGTATCGAAAAATTTTTCAAATAAAATTTGTAGCCTGAAGTATCAGGAATATTTCGAGTTATTTGCAAAATTTCGCTCAGACCACTCCCTCACCTCTTACTTCACAAATTGTCCGCCAAAAACATTACAAAAATTTATTATTTCTTTATATTACCAATTGTCGGGATTTGTTTGAAATGCATCCGTTACTGCTCTACCATCATACGTGATTAAGGGGGGGAGGGGTTGCAATACGAATAGGGTTTGAAAAGGTGCTAAATTTCGAGTATATTGTATTCTGAACAACTTTGATTCCATCGAGTACGGTCGTACGTCAGTTAATTTTTATGTAAAATATAAATAATCGATTTTTGAAGTGTTTTTGACGGACAATTTGCCAAGTAGGGGGGTGGGAGAGTGGTCTGAGCGAAATTATGCGCATAACTTGAAATATTCCTGATACTTCGAGCCACAAATTTTATTTGAAAAATTTTTCGATACCGGTCTTATGTGAGGAAACAGGGATGTTTTTCAGAAAGGAGGATGGATTCTTGGGGGAAAGGGAATCGGAAAAATAGGCACTCGTGTACTGTGCAGCAAAAAGAGACCTAAAGTCGGAATATTTGCAAAGGATTTTTTTTTTCTCGCTGGAATAGTAGAGGAAATCAAGGCGAGCATTTTGAGATCTCGATGAGCATCCTAGGTTCATTTTTCGGCGAAACAAAATGGTTGAGAAAATGTTCTTTTTTTAAATTTTCATGATTTTTTAAACTTCAAATGCCTCTAGCTCGGCGAAAAATGAACCTGGGATGCTCATCGAGGTCTCAAAATGCCCGCCTTGATTTCCTGTATTATTATGGCGAAAAAAAAATTAAAGGCTAACTCAATTAGGTCGACTTACAGTGGTGAGAAATTCATCAAAAACGTTGCAAAAATGTTTTTTTTTTGGACCTACATTGGGGTGGGTTGGGGGTGGCGGGTTGACACCCTCAAAATTTACACTTTGGGCACCAGTGTCAACTGCGTACCAAGTTTCAACCTTCTAGGCAAATTGGTGAATGGTTTGGAGGGGGTGAATTGACCCCAAAAGGCACACCCTGGACGCCACCTTCGACTACCTACAAAGTCTGATGCCTCTGCATAAAATGATACGACCAGTGCAGATTAGCAATCACCGAAATGGTCAAAATGGATCAATTTCTTTACTATGCTTCACTCCGATTTTGTACGATTTTAGATATGTTGTTTGGTAAGCAGTGAACAATGCGGACTCTGAAGAATCCCTTCTACCCTTCAAAAACCATATTTTGCAAAGCGCAACCATTTTCATAGCGATCCGACTTTGGGTACATTTTCGTCGAATCTTTGTCCGCTATTTGGACTTGGAGGGATTCTAACAGGCTCATCGAAGTAAAACATATGTACCAGCTGCGTACAGACCTGAGCTATTTTGATGAAAATTGACCATTTACAGTTTTTTAGCTCAACTGAAAAATACCATTTTCCGAACTTGGGTCCCCTACTGCTGCATGGTACACATATTTATTCTCTAGACGCCTCAGAGAACAAGGATCAATTATAAAATTGCTATTTAAACATTCAAATCGCACAACAGATTTCCATTTGCGTCAATACTAGGAATTCCAAAGGACAATCGAATACTATACAAAGTTTGCAGATACAGCAAATATTGAAAAAATAAAATCTTCAATTTCAGATATGACAAACGATTTGCTGGCTGCTCAAGCATTTGTATTTTTCACCGCTGGTTTCGAAGTAACTTCCGTGACTTTAGGTTACATTCTGTTAGAATTAGCCTTAAATCAATCTATTCAAGATAAAGTACGTCAAGAAATACTCGACGTGCTGTCCGCCAACGACCGACAATTAACTTACGAGACTTGCAAACAAATGGTTTACATGGATATGGCGATCGACGGTGAGCTCTTTCAAAATTTTCATACCTACAAATACTGCATCTACGTTTGAAAATTTGGGCTACTTCGTTACAACGCGCGATTTAAACGACATATTTTCAGAAACATTACGAAAATATCCTCCGATTTCGAGATTATTCCGAGAATGCAGAGAAAATTACAGAATACCTAATACCGAAGTGATAATACCAGCAAATACAACGATTATCGTACCAGTTTATGGGATACACACGGACGAGAAATATTACGACAAACCGCACGAATTTCGTCCAGAACGTTTCACCGAAGAAGAAAAAGCTAAACGACCGAAGTACACGTATTTACCATTCGGCGATGGGCCCAGGGTTTGCATAGGTCAGTTGACTATTCACGCAACCATAAGCGCAGAAGCTCAATGCTTCACTTTACCTTTTGGTAATTTTATTATGTTTTGTTAATTGTTAAAAAAAAAAATTCTTTTCAGGTGAACGGTTTGCTAAATTGCAAGTTAAAGTTGGTCTAATTCACGCTATCAAGAATTACTCCTATCGTACGTCACCTAAAATGAAATTTCCATTAGAATTTCGAAAAAGTTTCAGTTTATTGACTCCCGAACATGGAATTTTGTTGCAAAAGCAAAAGATTTGAATTTTTTTAGCCTGATTTTCTACATCATATTGCCCATGAAAACCAGCCTATTACAGCCTATCGACCAACGGCGGATGAGGGGAGTGCAGGGATATCAACGAAATCCGTTTTGGGCTTCTAGAAGACCACTGAGACGATTTTTAGCCATGTCAGATACTTTTTTGTATTTTTTCATTTCTTTCCCCCGAACTTAAAATCATTTACTTCGCTAAATAGAGACCAAAATCGCTCCAATTTAGTCAATCGGCTCAGTTTGGCAGCGGCTCAGATATATATGAGTGTGGGTGAACTTGGGTGAAAATTCAGTTATGCCCCAATTTGGGGGAGGGGGTGCTGAGGGGTCAAAAACGTAAAAATTGCCCCTTTCTAAGCTAATTGATAGAGAATCAAAAGTTGTATAACATATCTAAAAATCAACCCCATAGGTCAATTAGGAGGGGAGATATGGCAGCATTCCCTCATTTTTAACCTTGAAAAAGGACTGCTCCCCCTTATATCCCTACCAAATTGAGCTAGGAAGTTGAAATCAGGTATGCATATTTAGTTGAGACCCTAGACGTGCCTTTTGGGGGCTCCGACTTTTTAGCTACATCACACTCCCTCACAGCCCCAAAAAAAGTGAGCTTCGACTTTTTAGTTACATCGCACGCCCTTACAGCCCCAAAAAAGTGATTTGATTTTGTTCCTCATATAACTCCCCTCCTAATTGAGCCAGGAATTTGAAATTAGGTATGCACATTTAGTGGGGGCCCTAGATGTGCTTTTGGGAGGCCTATATTTTTCAGCCCCATTTCAGCCCTTTACAGCCCCAACTATGTGTTTTTTTGCCGAATTTTCGAATTTTTAAACTTCACTCCAAATTGTGCTAGGAAGTTGAAATTAGGTATGTTCCATCTGTAGAGAGAGCGTTGATGTGCCTTTTGGGGGTTTCGATTTTTTAGCCCCCTTGAACTCTTGCTACCCGTAATGCTGATTTGGAAAAAAGCGCGATGTTTCTTTCTAATTCTCATGATTGTTGTAATATGTCACGAAAATCAGGCTGAAAAGGCATCGCTTGTAATGTTTTTTTCTAATCATTATTTTCATTATAATTTGGAAATACACATTTTTCACACGTTATTTGTTGCGTTTATTTCTCATCAGCCCGTATACTTAGGTGTAAAGCACCATGTGTGGTTCGATTTCACTTCGGTAATACGTAAATGAAGACACACTACAATGGAAAATCTTCTATGTAAAACTTCATGGTCACTTATCCAAATGAATGTATTTGATTTTTGCATTTTCTTCAATGAGTAAGACGAAAGAAATTATTTTTAATTTTTACTAATTTTTTGCTCATTTTACGTAGCTATCTGACCAACGAATTTTTCAAGCAAAAAAAAATGAATATTTACATCTATAACAATATTTAAAATAACGTATCAATTGAGATCAAATTGTAAATCTGACTCCATGGTTTGATTTATACAAAAAAACGACAACAACATTAACATCCTAGAAATTGTCCCAAATTTGTAAGAAGAGGTGTACCGGAGCCCCGAAGGATGGAAATGGAAGCACGGTCCATTTCAAACGACTCGAGACAAACGTGCTATGTTGTCTGATGCAGGATTTCCTGCTGAAGAACTTTACTTCTGTTCATTTTTAGCGACGTATTAACCAGTATTTTTGAAGAAACGCATTTTTAAGCTTTTTTTTTTCAGAGTTCTAAGAACGACCCAACTCTTCAAAAAAATTTCTAAAAATTGTGCTCGTCAAAACACATATTTTAATGAGAAATGTTTTATGTACTGCACACTAAGGGCCTGCAGCTATATCAATTCAGAGCTTTATTTCGCCAATCGCTCTTCTCCAGCGCCATCTATCACGATTCCGTGCCTGTGAAGCAGCTCTTGCCACAGGGCCCATTCGCGCTTTGATGATATCAAACCACCTGGTCGGAGATCTTCCCTCTCTCTTTCACCAGGGGTCTTATCAAAAAGAATGTATTTTTCAAGATTTCCGACTTCGCGGATAAAACACTTGGCCTGGAAAACAAAGAATACAAGTGACTGTATAAGTCTCTTCGTTGTCTTTCTGGAGATCTTGTTATTACACGTGACATTAGGCCAGTCTGGTGATCGCTGATTTGCTCAGAGCGATTCGGCGCCGTATTTCTGCCGACGAGACTCCATCTGCTTCGATGATGGAGGCTAAATATACCAAAGTGTCTACCTTTTCATATTCGCTCAGAGCTGTAGAAACTAGAAAACACTGGGACCGACCTACTAGCATGACTTTCGTTTTTGATGTGTTAATCGGTTATCTTCACCAGGGTGACGAGCTCCGCCATTTCCTCTTCATCCGAAGCGATCAAGGTGGTATCATCTGCATATCACAGATTAGAGATTCTTCTTCCTCCAATGGAAATACCACCAGTCCAATGTTCTAGAGCCTGGCGAATTATATGCTCATCATAGATGTTTAATAACTTCGAGGATAATATGTATTCTTGAAGCACTCCCTGCTGCGCTTGAAAAACTTCTGATTTTTCACCATCCAACGCTCACCAGCTCAGAATTGAACTCCTTTAGGGACTACATCAAATCTACTAAATGAGCAAGGACTCCCATTTATTTTAAAACTTTGAAAAGCTTCTTCCAATTCATACACCATTCTCTGCCTGTCGTAACAGGCGACTTAAAGAGAACCAGAGAAACCTTTTCCTCACCTTCAAGGGGAGAAAAATTTAGGAAATTCCAAAAGAAGCATTTTTTTTAATATTCTGAGTGAGAGGGGAGGGATACGGGAAATCTTTTCAACTCCGTACATTTTTTTTAGGAATACCCAATGAAGTTTTGTGAAAATTTTGAAAATCTGAGATCCACGACATTTTGCTCATATTCTTGATTAAGACCATTCAAGTAGTAACTAGGAAGGGTCAAATTTTTTTTTTTTTTGAAGAACTGTAAACGGCAGAGTCACAGTAGTTGAGAAAAGAGCTCGAAAAATGACGTAGAAAAAATTTCAGCTTTCTAATCCAATTTTGTCATTTTGCAAAAGCGATTCAAAGTTAAAAAAAATTTCAAAAATCGAAAAGAAAAAGTTTTTTGAAATTTTATTTTGAAACTGGAAATATAACATATATTTATACCCGAAATTATCATTGCAGCAAATTTTCAACATTTTACTTCTTTTTCAGGGGTTATTAAAAATTCCACACTTGTATTTTTTCGCAATTTCCTAAACAATTATGAAGGGAAAAAATAATAATAAAAAAAAAGGCCAAAAAATTACATTTTCGGGACTACGAGGGAGTGAGAAGACGCTAAAAAGTCGAAACCCTCAAAATACCCACCGACATGCCAAATTTTAACTTTCTAGCTAAATTAGAAGGGGAGTTATGCGAGAAACAAACTCAAAAAATAGAAAAACCGACCAAAAAACCACATATTTGGAGCTGCGAGGGGGTGTAATGGGGCTGAAAAGTTGAGATCCCATAAAGGCAAATCTGGGGTCCCTATTTAATGCACAGACCAAATTTCAGCTTCTTAGCTCTCTATTCGGAGGAGAGTTATGAGAGCAAAAAACCTCAGAAAACTCAAAAAATGAGAAAACCTGACAAAAGAAACACATTTCCGAGGCTGTGAGGGGGTGCAATGAGGCTGAAAAGTAAGAGACTATCAAAAGGCACATATAGGACCCCTACTGAATGTACATATCAAATTTCAACTTCCTAGCTCATTTCGGTAAGGAGATAGGAGAAGAACAGCCTTTTTTTAAGGTCAAAATGGGAAAAATCCCTCATATCTCTCCTCTTGATTCACTTAGGAAGTAACTTTGCATTCTCTATCGATCTACTCAAAACAGAATAATTTTTATGTTTTTGACCTCTCAGCACCCTCACCCTGAAAAATGGAGCAAAATTGAATTTTATCCAAAGGTCATCCCCACTCTTTGGTCGGTATCGCGCAGAGTAAAAGTTTTTAATGTTCAAATAAAAATGAATATCTGACATGGCCAAAAGTTGTCTCAACTCCCTATCCCCGCTGCCATTGGCTGATAAACTGTAATAGCCTGGTTTTCGTTGACAATAGGATATAGAAAATCAGACTAAAAAAAGACGCTTGTGTGATCAACTATGAATACAATTTATTTTCTCTTTATTTATCGTTGAAATGAAAAATGATAACACTTGGTACTTACCAGTGTATTGTTTTGTACCCAGCACTGTCTGATACAACCCGATGATGAAATTTTTATAAAAATTTTATTGCTTAATGAGATTGTTCAAATTAAAGGGAATCGTATATCATAATCTACTTGAGGAAGGGGATGAGGGGAAATGAATGACGATTATACATGATCATTTATTACCTAAAAATTTAGCTCTCTACTTCTCTTCCCTTGTTTCCTTGAGTATGTGTGAAGTCTGATCAGTTTTCAGAATTATATATGATCTTATCGTGCATTTATTGATTTTAAAATAATTGCTTTCAACTTTCAACTCGTTAAGAACTGTTAAAATTTCGTATTCATCCACTTGATTTTTCCCCGCCGCAACTGCCATCGATCGAAAGACAGTAATAGCCTGGTTTTCATTGACAATATGACGTAGAAAATCAGGCAAACAAGAAACCGTTCAATTATTAATTCATCATTATCATAATGTAGCTTAGGTTCCAAAACAATAGGAAAAATTGCCAACGGTGACATACAATCAATGATCAAACTATCATTTTTATTCTTCATTTTTGGAAAAGAATCAGAGAAGATGGGCAATAGCCAACAGAGACGGAGACAAGGTGACAGTCTGACAAGGGTCATAATGCCATCACCTATGAAAACTGAAACAGGCTTGAATAGAAATGAGATACCCGCATAAAGATGAAAAGTGAATGGTCTTCAGCTCAACTTCAAGAATAGAAAATTTACATAGATTAATGGATTAATGCAATGATTGGAATGTTGGAAATGAAGAAGAAAAAAAAAATCAAATTAGGCGTTCAAAATTTCAAATTTCAGATCATGAGCCGCGAAAAGATTATCAAATATGAAATATGTCAAAATGACAATCAAATTATATTATTAATAAGAAAAGAAAAAATTTAATTTTAAATTCATAAAAATGGTTAAAATTGCAATCTATACCCATTTATACAATATGCTGACTATTTCTGCGAAGATTTTTCGCAATAGGGTGGTCCTGTAGGTTTAAATATCTTAAATAGAAATATTGAATGACGTAATATGGTATCAGCCAATGATATCCATGGATCAAAAAAGTTGAAGAAGACGATTGTTGATAAACAAAAATCGTAAAAATAAGAGAAAACGACCGAAAAACCACAATAATTGGGGCTGTGAGGGAGTGAAATGGGCCTGAAAAGTCGGGTCTGCCCAAAAGACATATCTAGGACCCTCACTAAATGCACATACCTAATTTCAAGTTCCTAGCTAAATTTGCGGGTGGCGGTGGGGGGGGGGTATGAGAGGAACACACTCAAAAAAATAAAAAATGGGAAAACCTACAAAAAAATCCACATTTTTGAGGCTGTGAGGGGGGTGCGACGTAACTAAAAAGTCGGAACCGCCAAAAGACACATCTAGGGCCTCAACTAAGTGTACATATCTAATTTCAACTTCCTAGCTCAATTTGGTGGGGAGATAGAGGAGGAAAAGTACTTTTTCAAGGTTAAAAATGGCGGAAAACCCCCATATCTCCCCTCCTAATTGACTGAGGAAATTAATTTTTGGATATGTTATACAACTTTTGTTTTTATATTGATTGGTTTGAAAAAGGGCAATTTTCGCGATTTTGACCCCGTAGCACCCCCTCCTCCAAATTGGGGCACAGCTGAATTTTGGCCCAAGTTCATTCCCACTCATATATATCTGGTCTGCCGCAAAACTGAGCCTATTGACCGAATTAGAGCGATTTCGGTCGGTATTGAGCGAAGTAAATAATTTTAATGTTCGGGAAAAAAAGAAATAATAACAAAATAAATATCTGACATGATTAAAAATCGTATTAATGGTCTCTAGGACCACAAAATGGAGTTTTTTTGATATCTCCCCTCCCGATCCGCCGTTGTTCGATAGACTGTAATGGTCTGATTTTCATTGATAATGTGACGTAGAAAATTAGACCAGATAACCAGAAATTGATTTCGAAGGTGTAAAGTAGAATAAATATGGCCTTTTTTGATAAGATGCTTTGTAGAAATGAATTTTTCATTATTTATATACCGAAAGTGTATTAATACGCTACTAATTTGCGGCACGGAAGTTTATTTTTTCATACTTCAGTTGGTAATACTGATTTTTGTATTTACTTTCGGTCCTAGTACACGGAAGTTGGACTTCCGCGCACATGCGCAAAGTCAAACTAGTACGAAAACGTTTATCATGCAGTTGCTTAATACTTTCGGCACATAAATAATGAAAAATATCTTACAATGCAAGGAGCGTCGTGAGCATTTTTCATGACTCGTGCGTTTGCTACACTCGCCTTCGGCTCGTTTCGCAAACCTTCGCACTCGTCATGAAAAAGCTCACTTCCGCTCCTAGCATTGTAATTACTATTATACCTCTGGAACCATAGTCATGTTGACTAAATCTGCGCCCCATGATCGAAATAATTTACTTTCCGCACGTGATGAGAATCTTGGCCCTTCTATGACAACGGCTGTTCCTTCATTTTTGCACTTGATGTTCAATTCTGTAGCTGCATCCATAACCAAAGAACGTGTTTTGTTACAAAACGATGGTTCCATCGGAATATGTAAAACAGTGCTGGCAGATGGTCCGTCATTATTGTAGAAAGTTGAAATTCTATTCTTGGTCCTGTAACATTGTACTATGCAGATTACCAGAAAATTGGGACAACTGAAGAGTAAAATTAATAAAAATAGTACTTGAAATCTTACGTGTCGATGAAAGAATCCGGTATTACAAGATCTCCCGGAACGATGTTCTCTTGCAACGATCCACAAGCCGAAGAAACTATCACATGTGTACAGCCAGCTTCTTTTAATGCCCAAATATTAGCCCGATAATTCACGTTGGTGGGATCAATATCGTGTTTTTTACCGTGTCTACAACACAGGTGGAATATATATTGTACATCATGAGATCTAGAATAGCTACCATAACATGGTTACAACAATTTACCGTGTGAGTACAACGCATGGCACGCCACCGATATTTCCTTCTACTAAATTACTCTAAGGTTTTCCGAATGGAGTATCGACAGATTTTTCTACAGCATCGTGGAATATATTAGGATCATCTAAACCAGAGCCACCGATGATTCCAATTTTTACATCATATTTCGTCTTCTTCAATATAGCGTGAAAACATTAATTCTATCAGAAATATGTTCTCTAAAATGATAATAATAATAATAAACGTATGTTACCTTGATACAAAGCACATTTGCCGACATTTTGCTCGAGAAGAGTTCACTTAGTTATAGAAAAAGTTGTAATCTGAATAAGTATAACTGTTTTCAAATTTAGATCAGCTTATGAAGCACTGAAAAACGATCAGCAGTAGATAAAAATGACTAATAACGGCCGTTATTTCTTGCTCTATGTAACCACCCCGTCGAAAATTCGGCATCGCCATAGACCTAAGATTATAAGATCAGTTCAGAATTTTCGACTCTGTGACATTGTCACAGATTTCATCAGAGCTTATTTTAATTAACATTTACCCATTTATTAAATAGGATAATTTATTAATTATGTTCAAGAAATTAATTACTTGACGTGGAAACATCTGGCTATTAGACAATAAGATTGATGGAGTCTTTAATTTATGACCGGCTCTCATTCTTTCGGTAACAGTCAGAATATATAGTCCTTTGTTAATAAACATTTAATTAAAAAAAAATAATAAAATGAGTCAAATTCAAACCGATAGAAATTCTGATGAAAGCATGGAAGAGGAAAGCCCGAACTTCAATGCTATAACGTTCCCTAGTGTAAGGTTGTAAACTTTAGATAAATTAGTTACATATCTAGAAGTAGAATTTATGTGAATTCCCTCTCCCCCCTTCAGTTTCCTTTTACTCTCTTTAGTTGAAACTTAAAGTTCAAAATCATAGGTTTCTATATTATTCGAAATTAATTCAATTTTTAATGTGTCCTAAAACATCTCTTTGGAAATTTAAAAAGTACGTGCCAGAAATTTTCGAATTTCCAAAGTACATTTTATTTTTATTTTTCAGATGCGAAAAATCCGAAGGTTCATAAGTTCATATAGACTAAATTCAATATCTTATATATAATTTATTTATTAATATTTGTGTACTAAAACAATATATCATTTCTATACCTATCTTTGTGTTTTCTTTAGCTTTCAAATTGGTGTATCTCTTTTTTTGTTTCCCCCACCTTTTTTTTTAATTGGGGGATTCTTCCCAAATAGGTCTTTACTTTGTAATTTCCACACACGCATGGTCTAGATAGCAGATACAAATATTATAACAATGCTATACTCCAACATCTATAAACTACAGGGTGTTCCGAGTTCGTATCACAATATTTCACCAGTTAGTAGAACTGACCGAGAGGAACCAAAAAGGTCATGCACACATATGGTCTACTGGTTCACTGGAGGAAGAAAAGTGTACCTTCAGCCCTGCCAAGGGAACTGGGCATGTCCCCAGGTTGCGGATAGCGGAACGGCCTGAAGATATTCAGGTCAGCTGTGAATACGGGTCAAGACCCCTAATAAGCAGTCGCGGAAAGCTGACAGGAGGGGCCTTCTGGGTGTCACGTGGGCGAGAGTGTGGAAGCTCTCCTCTGATAAAAGCCTACACCGACAGACTGCATCCCCTGAAGCGGGTGGCTCCCGCTATAAGGAGCCCTCCCTGTGATAACACCAATCACAGTTATCCTCCTCATCCTATCCCCTCCTAAAAGTTCTCACTCCGTCCTCCTGCGGTGTATGGGAGGACAAT
>FIZR01008217.1:0-13353 GCA_900060175.1 Ferrisia virgata
TTTTTTTTTTTTTTTTTTTTTTTTTTTTTTTTTTTTTTTTTTTTTTTTAATATTACTTTTTGCGTATTTTGACAATTTTCTGAAAAACTATGAAGACAATTTTTTTTGAGAAACGCTCCCCTGAAATAGATTTAGGACATCAATGTTGAATGATTAAGCTCAATACTTCAGTTTTACACCCCTTAGATGATTTTTCTGATTCACTCAAAAAAGGTCTTTTTCTTACTTATCATCACAGTTAAAAATTGAGAAAATGATTTTACGAAAAAAATTTCATCACAAGGGACACGTTCCGTGTATATTTTAGACTCTCATAGGCAATTTTCATTTTTTAAATATTTTTTTAAACCATTTATACTGTATTTTTGCATCTGGAATACGGATTGAGAACCTGTGAAAAAAGAAAAAGTGGGGAAAGCAGATTTTAAATGGACGAAAGTAAATATACTCGGTCTATTTTACTAAGAATTTACTGAAAAAAATTTTAGTAATGTGAAACACGAAAGAACCACTTCTGAAAACCCGTCTATGGGGGATAAAATTTTAATTTTGCGTTCAATGATCTGAAATTGATTTCCTAAATCCTTTTAAGGATGGTTTTCCCAAAAAAATTCCTTCGCGGTTTTTCAGAAAATCGTGGGAAATGACAAAAACTTTTCAACAATGATAATTTTATGTTCAAATATGGATAATAATTCTATTTTTGAAAAAAACTTTCAAAAAATTTTACGTTCCATTTTTGAAAAATTTTTGAATTTTGAGTGAGTTTTCCGAGTTTAAAAAGTTGAATTGCGATGCTGAAATTTTTACTTCATTCACAACTGTCAAGACTTCTTCGTTTGCAGATTTCCAAAAAAAGCAAAATTTGGGTCACCCTAATCACCACTCCAAAAAATTAAAAAAGAATTGTTTTATCAGCTAAATTAAAAAGGCCTTTCAAGGTTATATTTAGGTCGAAAAATTTTGAAAAAAGTCCACAACACTTCTCTTGAGTACTTTTACTTTTAAATCGAGTTTGGAAAAAATCGTTCGAAAACTTGCGAAGAAAAAAAATTACTGCAGCATTCTCTGACTGCCTTGATCTGACTCCCTGCGGCTCTAAACTCAGCTTTAAATCACTAAAAATTTGAAAAATATGGGTATAAAAGAGTCGAATTAATAAAGCAAGTTTATATTCGATCTCAGAGGCATAGAATTAGTAGAAATCGATATGCTACAGTCTTTTTCATTTTTTATTGTTTTCCCATTTTTATGGTGGTTACCGGGTCACCTAAGGGACAGATCCAAAAAATAAGTGAATACCGGTATAAGCTCAGTGACCTAAAATCAGCAATGTTCTAAACGCCAATTAAGTTTTTCGATTTTTTAATGAATTTTTATTGCATGGAGTGGGCTGGGAGACGGGTGTTTAGAGGAATCGGAGAAAAACAAAAAGCGATGTTTAAATTCAGTGTCCTAGAATTGGTAAAAATCGACATGTCGTTTCACTTTTGAATTTTTTTGAATTATGACCAAAATTGAGGACTTCCAAGCATACAACCAATGAAAATTGATGTACCTAGCACCTACACACATTTTGATACGAGGTTATTCGTGTTTCTTGACCAACATACAAATTCAATCTGATCGTATTATTCATCTCTTATTTATTTACGGCGTTTCAGTTATGCAATTTTATTAACGTGTAAGTGCGCACGAATGTTTCGGATTACTTGACCGGTGCATTTTATTTTTTACCGGTTGAAGTTGGCAAAATGATTCAAACTTTGTTGGGTGTCCCAGGGTGGGTGTTTTCAACTAGGGTGAAAAAAAATAGGTTCACATACAGGGTGTCCCAAAAAAATACAAACACGTTTTTTGTATCAAATTAAGAGGGTATGTTATGGTTTGATTTTATAATCGTACACATCGAAGCGAGTTTTCTGAATTTTTCAGTTTTGAAACCGGTTTACTAAATCTCTTTCACGTTGCAATTTTTTTAAATTTTGAAAATTTCAATTTTCACTTTACATATATTCGTACCAGCGGAATCCGAGATCTTGAGATCCGAACTCCGGATCTCAAATTGTTTCCAACTTTTTTTCTCAACTTGGAGCAATGTTAATCAAAAACCGTCTCAGTTGTTTTTCGGGAGTTTTCTCCTATACATATCGAATTACTCGTTTTATCTCCCATACAGAGGGCGTTATTTGCGTTTTTTAAAACAGGTATAGATACGGAATCCGCGATCCGAAAATTTTTGATCTCACATCGCCCCTTCGTACGTAATTTTCAAAACTTTCTGAATGACTATCTAGCTTCGTAATATAGTGATCTTTATTCGTTTCCTATTATACTCTATGTTTTTGGACTTATTTTTCAATTAGTTGACAATTTTTAACTTTCGTGAATACTGAAATTGCCGGATCTCGCATTGCCTCAAAAGTACTATTTATGTAACCAATTTCTGACACGTTGAAAAAATAAATTTAATTTTTAAATGACCTCACTTTAGGAACTGAAAGCAGTACTATCCCTTGATATAGGGGTTGTTCAAATTATGTGCAGTACTTTACTTTGTCGAAGTGGGCACCGTCGATGAAAGTGGTCAAAATCTAAGGTATTTTTTTCGATCTACCTTATTTCACTCTTGGTTGTACTCTTCATTTATTCGCGAAGGTATACCTATGCCTGAGTACATATGCATATGTAAGAAAACAAGAATGTTCCGAAATTTCCTCACACAGCATGAAACGTTATCGACGAGCCATCTTTTGAGGGCAAGGGCACGTACACACATCGTCATACAACCACAGCCTGTCGATGCCGCCTGACCGCCGCGCCGTCGACCTTACGGTCTGACGCGAATACAATATTACACGGCGGTCGTACGTTCCGATATAATACGATTTTCGTTCAGGAAGCGGAGAGAATAAATGAACGAAAGGAGAGAGAAAAAAATTCCATTTCACCAACTCCTCGACTCCTTGCTTCGTTATTCTATCGCGCTGCGGTCTCCGATCATCCGACGACGCGGCACATCGAACGGTCAACCGTTGTTATATACGTTCATTAGATAATGGAATTTGGCCGGGCCTTTTGAAAATAACGTAATTTGTCTGCTTCGGCCGATATCCTTTACTATTTACACGGTAATCGAAAAGTACCCATCTACGCGTTTACTATACTATACCTATAGCGTAGATATACGATATACGATATACGATATACAGCGAACCGAACTGGCACGACGATTTCGTTTTCTTTATGTACGTGCGGCGTGACGTGGCGTGGGTCGGATATAGCCCAATGGTATCGTCGCTGCTCTATACTACGAGTATATACCTAGCTTTTATACGAAGTATCATCATCCTTTTGGCCCGAGCTTCGCAGCTTGTATATGTTGTCTAGTATAGGTACCGACCAACCAACAGATAATGGCCAAGAATTTTATGCGTATGTCTTTCCTTTTTAGTAGCGAACTTAGTACACATAAGAGAATCTAAACAGAATTTAAACATCTATCGAGACACCGAATTGGAAAAAATTTTCTCTTTTAAATTGAAAAAGAAATTTTCACTCGTTTGTACTGTTTTCGGCGTATCGTACGCAGATGTAGTAACTATCTGCGTTTCCCAAGTGATGCTATGGAAGGCGATTTCCGAAAAATAAATTTCACATACTTATTACGCGAAAGGAGGAAAATTTTTCTTCGAGCAATGTACCTAAATGCGAGAAAATATTCTCGCAATTGTCTGCGAAATTGAAATACGATATTGCTGTGTTTTTTCCTAGAATTTAACGCAATTACTCGCATACAAATTGTAATAAAAATACCTATTTTGTTGAAATGTTAAAATTTATTCATCAATTTTGGTAATGTTTTCTATTCTGTTTCTTTGTGGAGTGATTTTTAAATATTTACAATTTTTGTTGCTTCTAGTTCACATTAACACAAAAGTAAAAATCATCGCGAATGATTAATGGTAATGCAAAAAACTGCAAGAACTTTGAAACCTCAGAAACACATTTTTATTCACTATACGTACTTAAAGTGTGAAGTTTGCATGGTCGAATCTCAAATGTCAAAATTTATCACAGGAAGTGGTACATTTCAACTTGAAAATATTGGTTTAGAATAGGTTAAAAAATTACATTTTAGGCATGTAAAGGTATATTCTGAAATAGGCTCGTAATGTCCTACACTTTTCAAGGAAGGAGTGAAGAACAAAATTTTTTGAAAACAACAGTACGGAAGGGTGTTTCCGGATAAAGAATAAGCGAAAAGCACCTGATCTTAGATTTACAAAATTTTTACAAAATATCTTTGGGTATCGTTAAAAAAAATTTTAGGACCCCAAAAAAATTCCTCATCTCACCACTCTTGTTCAGAATATCGAATAGATTTTTAGATACGTTACACATTTTTGATTTTCTATTGAATGGTTTATAACCGAACAATTTTGGCAATTTTAGCCCCTCAGCACCACCTTGTTCAAAAAGTAAATCACCTCAATCACGTGGACTCCTATTTTGGATGTTTAATGAGAAAAATCTATGGCTTCAAAAAAAAAAAACATAAATTCAAAATATACGTAAATTTACGATTGGCTTTTTATTTGTATTATTTTTTTCTTACCAAGTGGTGGAGTCCAATCGGACATCTTGATAAAGTATTTGTGAAATTGTCTTGTTATCCTGTTATACTTGCTTTTCGTTTTTTTCTAATTTTCTTTATTTTGTTTTCTGTGTCTTTGTCTTTTTGTCCTTGTTTTGTTGTTTTGATGTCTTTGTCTTGATTTCGTTGCCTTGTTCTTGTTGTCTTATTGTGCTCGTCTTTGTCTTATTATTTTGTTGCCTTCGTCTTGTAGTCCTTGTCTAGTTTTATTTGTCTTTGTTTCGTAGTCTTTGTCAATGTCTTGTTGTCTTTGTCATTTTGCCTTGGTCATTGTCTTTCTGTCTTTGTCTTGTTATCTTCTTGTCTTTGACTTTATTCCGTTGTCTTTGTTCTTGTTTTGTCTTGTCTTATTGCATCTGTCTAAGTTTTTTCATCTTTTGTCTTTGTCCTTGTCTTGGTCTTGTTGTACTTGTCTGTGCTGTCTTTGTCATTTTGTCTGTGCCCCTCTTTTCCTCTTCTTGTCCTTGTTTTGTAGTCTCGGTTTTGTTTTCTTTATCTTTGTCATGTTGTCTTTATCCAATTAAGTAGCAGACATAATACAACTAGAAAGTTGGAGAGGAATTCATTTTTCCATCTGTTTGTAAAATAATATTGTTGAAAACAGCTTACAATTGATCGTTTGTTCCAGAAAGAGGTCCAATTTGATGAAACAGGTGATTAAAATTCGAAAGGATAACTCCTGATAAAAATAGGCAAAATGCCCTTGATCTCAAATTTTCATAATTTTCACAATATATTATTAGGTATTTCTAAAAAATTTTAAGGACAAAAATGTCCCCCACTCACCCACTTACTCTGAATATCGAAAAATCCTTTTTTTTTTTTTTTAAATTCTATATTCATACTTATGTGAGAAATATTATGATGATAATTCAAATGTTTAGAGTAATGATGGATCTACCAATATGAATTTTTTTTAAATTCCCCATTCCTCGGGGGGGGGGGGGATGAATGTAGGGAACTTTGAATTGCTGCAGCTGTCAGACCCTAGGGAAAGTGCATTAAATTTTTATTCGCTAAAATCAGTGTTTTGAAGAGTATAATTTAAAGAAATTTTTTCGAAGATTTAGGCAGTTTTCTAAAACTTGGGAAATGCTCAAAATTACGTTTTTCTCAGAAATAATGACTAAGGCGCTAAAAATGAATAGAAGTAAAGTTGTTCAGCGTTGAATTTTCCATCATATTACGTCATTAAAATTTTGGCTAAGGAATATAATCACAGAATTGTGGGCATGGGTGCATGGGGGTGAAGCGTTAAAATTCGAACGAACCGGTTCAAATGAAAATTAAACGTCGAATTCGTATTCATCGTGTCTGAATTATTCATAAAGTGGCTCTTTCCTAATTTTATGACCTATTTTCAACATCAAAAAAATTGCAATTTTGTTCAAAAAAGTCGCTACTTTGAACTTTCATATTAATACCAAATAATAATTTATAACGAGAAAGTGTTGAAGTTTTTGATATTTACTATGTTTGTTCATATAAAATCGTAGGAATGAAATTTTGATGAATGTTTAAAACGATTTCGAAATAATCATATTGAATGATTTAGGAATTTAGGTAAACGTTATGTATGCCAAAAACACCTTAAATGATTGTCTCAAGTACGCTGTATGCGTTAAAATTTATCCATTAATAGGGAAATGGATAAAACAACTAATGGAACCCGAGAATGCAGAAGGTATTAATTACTAAAAAGTAGTTTTCGAGATACTCGCGTTTGAAGTTTTTAAAATTGAATAGTTCAGAACCAAATTTTCGATGGATGAAAAAGTATGCTGAATATTAAAGTGTGAAGTGTTAACGACCTCCTTGAGTAAAAATTGGGTAATTTTGAGATTTTTTAAGCATTTTGTCAAACTTTGAAATTTTTGTGTTTTGGTAAAAATAGCATAAAATGCCGTAATTTGATATTAAAAAATACCCTTGTATAGTTACTTTTATTTTAAAAAAATACAAAAATTGAAGTTCACGTTACAAAATTTAATTATCATCACCAAAAGTAAAGCTAACAAAAGTATAATATTGGATAAATAAGTTTATTAAAGATGCAGAATGTCAAAATGACAATCAAGCTCTTTCATCAATAAAAAAAAAATAATAATAAAATTTGAAATTCATAAAAATGGTTAAAATCGCAAGCTATACCCATTTACAAGTGTGGTCCTGTAGGTTTAAATATCTTAAATAGGAATATTGAATGACTTAACATGGTATCAGCCAATGAATGATTTTAATAGGGTTTTTGTTGATTAAAAAAGCTTTCATGTAAATTGCTAGGTTACTAGTTCACTACGATCTAATCTAAAGAAGGTAGCGTTCATATAGGTACTGAAGATACTGAAGACGACGATGAAGAAATAGTGATTTCAATAGGGTTT
The DNA here is from genome assembly GCA_900060175.1 of Ferrisia virgata. Lineage (NCBI taxonomy): Eukaryota > Metazoa > Arthropoda > Insecta > Hemiptera > Pseudococcidae > Ferrisia > Ferrisia virgata. The sequence goes on from FIZR01008217.1 coordinate 7,042, forward strand.
TTGTTGATAACAAAAAGCCTAAAAATAGTAGTTTAACGAATGCTTAGGCGAGGCGAAATCTTCAGGACACATTTTGAACTAATTAAAGGTAGGTATTACATAAGTTGGTAGGTTTACAATGTGCTGACTCGGACTAAGTATTTCAAGATGGAAGTAACTCATTTTCGACCTAGATGGCATTTAGTACATTTTAAATTTTCGGGTTTCATAATGATTTAAAAAAATGAAACTACTTCGAAAATGGCAAAAATAAATTTTCTTTACGTGGAATCATGTCTAAAAAAAAAGTGCACCTCAACTTTACTCCATCAGTACATAAACGTTCCAAAACAACGAACTAACTATCCATCAATTTCGTGAGAATTTTAGAGAAAGAACAGAATACTTCGTCGTAGTACGTATAAAGAAACTTTTCTTCAATTTTTCAACTCTCAGTGCGCATCGAGACAAAGCCGCGCCTCGTCGTAGCATCGGCCAAATTCATCAAAACTTTTTTCCATTTGCAGCCAAATTGCACGTGTACTGGTGCGTTGTACTATGGTGCGAATAACTTGATTCTGTACTATATGCTGTATAATATCTCGTATATGCTTTCAAGATCCATCGATTCACTGGGGTTCTCTTTTCATTTTGTCCTCTTCATCTCATGTTGTGTTCGGCAATCTAGGTGGACAGTTGTACACTAGTTACAACGTATTACATTTTTATGGTAGCACCGATATTCTAAGGATGGTGGAAGAACTGGAGGGAATGTCGAATATAACTATATACGTTCGCTCAATTTAACGACATCAACGTACATATACATACGTTGTCTGTTGTTATCGTCGTTGTCGTTGTCGTCATCGTCATCTACCAAGACGTCGCTTCGCATCGTTGTACCGCAGTCTGCAGTTTTTACTTCGCAGATATTTACTGTATATAAAATTGAACACAGCCCTGTTCTCATTAACAACCCGAAAACTAATCTTAAAGTATCATAAATCAGAAAAACCCGCCCGAGCTACCATTATGAAGAGTAAGCGAAATTACAACGCGATTCCAACCACCCCGACTACGCTACCGCATCCAACGGTGAAATTTTCAATTACCTATCCGTCCGTAAACGATACAATTTTCCAATTTTCTCGTTTTCGATTTCTCAACTTTATTCGTATATGTATGTACGATAGTGGGACGGCTACCATAGGCTACACACACACACACACACACACACAAATACCAAAAAGTCCAATAATGTTGATATTTCATCGGACGCGGACGTCACACAACAACACGTGCTTTGTACATAAAGCAAGGTCGACCTCTTACTCCAAGTCAGAGACTGGTGCGCTTTAAAAAGCGTAATATACGGTCGCCGGATGATGTGTACCATAAATTTGCACACACGCCCAGCCACTATATCCAGTATATACTACCGTTAGCCTGACGCCTAGAATACAAAATAGACGTAATGGAAAACTATTGTAAACTTATCCATACACAGTCAATAAGCCGAACGCTTATTTCGACCTTTATACTGTAAAGCATACACATAGCAGCGATGTATGTATACGTATACACCAACCAACCAACAAAATACGTGCTCATAACAAATGCAGAAAAAAAAAACTTGATTTTTCGTTTATATTATTCCTACGTATATTTCTTACCACTTCTTTGTATCGCCTATTACTTTGCAAATTCTTTAGATTTGTGCTACTTAGAATCGAGGACGTGTTTGGTTTTACTTCCGAAGTCTTCGTTTTTATTCGCAATTTTAAAAAGGATTTATGCAAATTTTTTCCACGTTGCGAGCGTACTGATTTTTCTTGAAGACGGTGCTTGAAATTTTTTCGTGTGAAAAAAATCTCTTTTGTTCAGAACTTTTTTTTTCCCCCCAGAAATTGACAATTTCGAAAATTTATCTCATTTTCATTATCAAACGATAAAACCTCGAGAAAATCAACCAAACCCTCACTTCGTGCATCAATCACTTCTTCCAAAAATCACTTCACATGCAAATTACTTTTGAGAATATATAACCCCTCTACTTGTGTTTAATCATACTTATTTGAGGGTTAAACTGATTTATAACCCTTTGGTGTCCGGAACGATGTACGAAATTAGGAAATTTCTTATTGATCAATTACCATGATAGTAGACCATTAAATTTCAGAAAAAAAAAATTTCTTATCAGAATTTCTATGAAAATGAACAATTTTAAAACTTGACCTATATTTTTACTTCCAAAAGGATAAACGCTGCAAGCAAAGGTGATACAATCTAAAACATTACGCATACTGAACATGATTTAAGATTTGAATTGAAAGCTCACATTAAGACCCTCAAAAATTTTTTTTAAATCGTGAATTTGTTATAAAAAAAGAAGCTTTTCATCAAAGTTGAATTTTGCAAAGGACTAGAAAAGTACGACTACGCTTTTTTGGAAAATCAGACATAAGAATGTGGTTCATAATACAAAAATTGTTACTGAAGATTAAAGTTTGATTAAAAAAAAATTAACATTTTTTGCAATTTTTATTTTTGAAAATTTTCCAATTTTTTTAGGCAAATTTTTGTTTTTTGTTATAGACTAGAAAATCAAGCACTAAATCATGCTTAAATTCCTGTTTATCAGATCCTCGTATTTCTTGTTTTTCATGATTTTTTTTCCAATCATCATCGCATCATTATTCCTGTTGAGGGGCGAGGGGAAAGGGAACCTGACTCTGAACCTGTTGCAATTTTCTAAGAAAATTCAATTTTTCGGTCATTGGGAGAGAGGTAGTGGTTCGACTTTTAATAATCTGCCTTTGCGTACGAGCCTGGATTAAACCTACATCATTCGCTATTAGTCGGATTTTCCATGTCATATCGTCAATGAAAACCAGACTATTACAGTTTATCGACCAACAGCAATTGGAGGGAAGGCATATTATTAACTTTACTTAATACTGACCAAAATCGCTCCAATTCGATCAATCGGCTCAGTTTGGCGACGAATTACATATGTATGAGTGGAGACGACCTTGTGTCAGAATTCAGTTTTGCTCCATTTTGAGGGAGGCAGTACTGAAGGGCCAAAAACACCTAAATTATTCTTTTTGAGTCAATCAATAGAAAATCAAAAGTTGTATAACATCAAAAATCAACCTCCTTGGTCAATTAGGAGGGGAAATATGAGGCTTTTTCTCCTTTTTGACCTTGGAAAAGGACTGTTCCTCCCCTATCTTTCCACCAAAATTAGCTAGGAAATTGAAATTTAGTATGTACATTCAGCGAAGGCGCTAGATGTGTGCATATTTATTTTCAACTTTGTAGCTCAATTTGAAGGGGAGTTATGCGAGGAACAAACTTTTAAAAATTTGAAAAATCTACCAAAAAACCATATATTTAGGACTGTAAGTGGGTGAAATGGGATTGAAAAGTTGAGATCCCCAAAAGACACACCTAGGCCTTCGACTGATTGGACTGTACATACTTAATTTCTTAAGGAAAAAATTGCAAAATTTCAAAATTTTACATTTTTTTCTCTATTGGGAAGTATTATGATGATTTCTATTCGGATATAGTGGACTTCATTTCACGCTTTTCCCTGAAACACTTGACCTAGAAACAGCAGTTTACTGCTATTATTATTATACGCAGGTGATCTCTTTCGCAAGTACCTATTTCCTAGTCAGTCGTTCTTTCCCATCCCGCCACCCCTCCAAAACATATGTATCACTAAAATTCTATCACAGCATTCTCAACGGATCCGTCTTGGTATTTTTTTTTTTTTTTTTGACCATTTCCATGGCCTTATTATGCAGCAGTACAACTTTCGATATAATTTCGTGACTTCGACCAGAGCTTAGTACAACGCAATTCTAGTGAAAAAGCGAAGCTTAAAAAAAACGAACATCGACTAAACGAGGAAATTGAAAAATTTTTATCAAATATTTAAAAAGGTTTATAAGAGACGCATTTCAAAAACATTTCCGCGTTCCGGTTAAAAGAGAATTTTCCGGTAGTAGATCACATTGAGAGCTTTAACGGCGATTGCGACTTCTCTGCATTTAAGCCCACGTTTGCACACATACATACGCCTTCTTATACTTTTTATTTTCGACCTTCTCCGTTTCTCTCTCTCTCTCTCTCTCTCTCTCACTCGTAATTCTTCCGCGAAAGCAAATGCTACATTTTTAGGTCTGTAGTGTTCCTTTCTGAACCCCGAAAAACGTTACTTGGATCGCGTATAAAAACAGCCGTTCTTCCTTTCTACGAACGCATTTTTTTTTTTCTTTTTAGGTACAAAATTACCGACGAAAATACGGTTCGTAGCAGGTATACCGACGTTGAACGATGTTAGCTGGAGAAAAGAAAGACCCGATTCTGACTACGTGTTATCATTTTCCAGTATATAAAACGTTCTGGTCGACGCGATGAGACGTAGAGAAATGAATACCCAAAGCGCTAGCGTAACCTTTGCCATTGGTATCCGTTTCTCTTTGGGTATCTATCGTTCGTCGATACATTTTTATACAACCACGCGACCGTTTCGATATCCCAAACACGCCGAGAATTTTTACCAAATTTTCACCTCGAGGAGAAAGAAATGGGTGGAAAGAAAAACGACCGAACTCATCTAAAAAAAAAAAAAAAAAAAGAAAAAAAAGGTATATCGTTGACCATCGAAACGAATAAATGATTTTTAAAAGATCGTCGGAATGTCTTTACGAGCCAAACAAATACAAAAAAGAAAAAAAAAAGGTAAAAAAATACCTCGCAAAGCCCTAGCTCGTAAATATATACCAATTTAAACGACGGTTAAGATCTTTTCACGTCTGCATTGGTTCCCCGCAACTATTCGTGCCGCCAGTGTCACTGCGTAGCCAGGCGATCAGCTTTCGCTTAATACGCATCGGTAACATTTTTTTCCACTACGTAAAACCATAATATGACTTAGTTAAACTCTTAAAATTCAAAACACGCGCTTTTACTTCTACACAGCGAAAGAAAGAGACACAGTCAAAGAGAATGACGAAGATAGCGTGAATGGGCCAGGCATGGCAAGCCAACAAACTCTAAAACCTTTGCCGCTTAATTCTATTAAAACGAATTTTCCACTTACTTGGTCGGCGAGAACTAATGTTTACTGATTTTCGAAAAACACCACATCGAAAAACGAGAAAACGAACAAAATCAAGAAGAAGAAGAGCAAGAGGAAAGGAAAAAACCTCTCTGCAAATAAAATACCAAAGCTAACCGAATTACGAACCGATGCGATGTCGGTGGTGGATTTGCCGGATAGTGGATACTATATTAACATTTCTTGATTTTCCCATCGTACCTCTCTCTCTCTCTCTCTTCCTCTCTTTCGCCCTACGTCCACTATACTTTTTGTTTTTCACTCGTACCATCGATACTCGCTTCTTTCTCCATCTATATGCCTTATAACGTAGACATACCTACCTACCTACCTACCTATCTACTGATTTCTCATACTGACATTAACGTGTACTGTATGCGGCTCGTTTTTGCTCGTAACCGTATATTTATCTGTACCACATTCGAATTATAAAAGGTGATATCTTTGTGGTGGTATGACCCTTTTTTTTTTTTCAACTCTAAAGTGTAGTTATTAGATACTCGTATACGATATCGAAGCATCCTTATACCACCATGTTGCCTCGTCGACCTTCCGCAAATTAATTTGTAATTGCTGTATGGAAATTGGAGTCGAATACGTTGTTCGATCGGGGTCAGGCGACAAGTCCTAAACGAAGTTTTACGACAATAAAATAAATTTGTCGAATTTAGTGATAATGTACTGGCTGTATCTATCGTAACGATCTACTACCACCGTAGTTAAAATGTTCTCCATTTTGAAGTACCCCAATGTACCGGTGCTCTCTAATTACATTGCACTTAAGTACTTATCTGAATCTTTTCCTAGTTGTATTTTTTTTTTTCAATTGTGTACTCAAACTGATTGAGACGAAATGAAAATCTAATTTAGAAAAGATTACCAACAAATAACTTGGCCATGGTACATCGTATGTGTTCATCAATGGAATGCTCTGGGTAATTGAGCAAAAAGTAGGAACAAAGATGGAAAATGAGAAGAATTGATTAGATTTCTGTGATTTTACCCCTTCCAAAATTTTTTAGGGGTGAATTTGGTCATTTTTCGAGTTATTCTGGAAACCTATTATATTACATATCAAAATAAGATAGAATTTTGCGAGAAACCCAAACATTCTGATGAATTTAGATTTTCGACTTTTTCCAGTAGGTTTAGGGGGTAAAACTTGGTCAATTTGGGAACAATTTTGAAAATTTTCGTGC
>FIZR01008219.1:0-20705 GCA_900060175.1 Ferrisia virgata
TGATGATCCATCTCAAATCTCCAAAATCCTCTATCTAATAAAAGAACTCAAGTTAGAAAAAAAAAAAAGGTACAAAAAAAATTACAGATTTTTTTAGTTTTTTGACTCTCCTAAAAAATTTCGTTTTCACCCTAAAATCCCTTATGGCGAAACGCGCCACCTGTTTAATATAGATCCATTGCAATGGAATATAACCTCATCTACCAGCTCGAAAGTTTAATCGACTTTGCATAATTACACAGGTGGACTCGGAGGATTCGGCATGGAACTCGCGGATTGGTTGATTTTACGCGGAGCTAAGAATATCGTTTTAAGCTCCAGAACCGGTGTGAAAAATGGCTACCAATCATACAGACTGAAACTATGGAGATCGTATGGAATCAACGTAATCATCTCGACCGAAGATATAACCAAAGAGACAGGAGTACGAAGAATTCTGCAAAGCGCCATCTCAATGGGACCAATTACTGCAATATTTAACCTTGCAATGGTAATCACGTGTTCTAAAATTGTCTTAAGCTTAACACGATTTTGTTTATTACATTAAGATTTTAAAAACTTTTTTCCAATTCAACCGAAACGCGAAGATTCTCAAAGACGATCCATTCCCCAAACAAACAGAAGAAAGATTTCGCAACGTTGTCGATCCAAAAGCAACAGCAACCATTCATCTTGACAAACTGAGCAGAACAATGTGTCCCAAGCTAGAGCACTTCGTAGTATTTTCCAGCGTAGCTTGCAGCTATGGTAATCCAAGTCAAACAAATTATTCGTACGCTAATTCCATAATGGAAAGGATCTGCGAAGCTAGACTGGCTGACAATTTACCCGCTTTGGCTGTAGAATGGGGAGCCATCGGAGAAGTAGGCTTAGTAGCCGATCTGGCTGAAAATAATATATCGATGGTTATCAGTAAGGCGCCACCAATGATAGAAAAATTTTTCAAATAAAATAAAGCAATGGTTCTCATTTGAATATTTTTACAACAGTTGGAACTAAACAGCAAAATGTTAAATCGTGTTTGGATGTCTTGAATTCATTTATGAAACAGAAGCATAATCCTATCGTTTGCAGCATGGTTGTGGCGGAAAAATCTCAAGCTGGGAATGATATAATTGATAAAGTTGCGAATATACTAGGTAAATTTCACAATATCGATAACGCAGAAAGGAATGGAAAATGAGGATTATTTCATTTGCTTGAAATTTCATCGAACAAGCGTTTACCCAGGCCTACGTCATTTTAATCACGTTATTTGCTCGAAAATAGGCATTAAAGATATCAAAAAGATAAACCAAACATGTACATTGCCTGAATTGGGAATGGATTCTATTTTGGGACTAGAGTTGAAGCAAATTCTAGAATGCGAATTCAATATTGTCTGGTCAGTGGAAGAGTTACGGGATATAACGTTCGCTAAATTATATCAACTCAAAGAAGAAAAAGAAAAATCCAACTATGGTAAGTAAGCTGGACGGATTTTCAGCTCGAAGAAACCATCTCGACGTTTTTCACTTCATTCGATGAAGTACGTAATATTTCGGATTGATTACTTTTCAGAAGAAAAAAAAGTAACACTGCTTCAATACTTTATAAACGGAGATCTATTGGAACATGCAATGATACCTTTACCATTTGAAAACTACAAAAACAACGAAATCGAAAAGAGGGCCTTCATTTTTCCAGGCATAGAAGGTTTGTTTGGTATTTCATATTGATTTATCTACGATTAGGCCTACTGCACCATTTCAGGTTTATACTCACTGTTCAGACTAGCTTATTCATATTTGAATATAAAATCACGCAGGAATATCTCTAACAATGGAACAATTGGTAAAAAATATGAACATTCAAGTATTCTGCTTCCAACATCATTGCGAAAAATTACAAGGTTTATCTTTTCAAGAAATGTGCGAATATTACGCTGAAGTAAGAATATCAACATTCAATATTATTCAAAAAACCAATCGTCGGCAATTCGAAAATTACAAAAAAAATTATTTTCAGATTATTTTAGAGAACTTGAACGATGAAGAAGAATTCCGCATCATTGCGCACAGTATAGGAGGCTTATTCGCCATCGAAGTTATCAAGATTCTTGAAAAAAAAGGCAGAACGGGATCTGTTTGGATGATAGAAAGCTCACCTTCGTGGACGGAAATATTTTTCAAGCAATTCAACGTATCTAAATCGTTGAGTGAAGAATCTGCCCAAAATCAAATTTGCAGTACCTTTCTTAGAATTTTATCTCCAAAAGCACCCCAAAAAGAAGTAACCCAATGGCATACAAATTACCTTGCAAATTACTGTTACATTATTTTTAAAGTATTTCATTTCTTTTATTATCATTTTTTTTTTTTGTCCAGTTCATCGAGCAATTGGAAAACATCGACGAATGGATGGCCAAAAAACGATTCTTATTTTCCAAATTACCTGCAAAATTAATGAGCGAAAATGTAAATCGTTTCTTAGATCGAGCGTACAATGCTTCCAAACAGCTACTTCCTAATAAAATTTCACAAGTGAAACTGCGAGCTAGGTGCGTTTCCATCAGATGCGCCGATGATCTTTATGAGCTTGACGATTCTTATGGCCTATCAGAGGTAGGTACAGGTAGTCCAGATACCACAGATTTAACATTCATAAGGCGTATTTCAGTGACTGATTTTTACCTACGTATTTAAATTAATTACGTTTCCACGTTACAGTATTTTGAAAACGATGTACAAATTCATCGAGTTGATTCCGACCATTTTTCAATTCCGATCAATCCGAAAACGGCTGAAATTATAATGCAGTCGTGGACTCAACCAGTACAACAAGAATAAATCCCCGAATTGTTACCTTTAGTAATAATCTCAAAGGTGTGTTTCAGGTGGTATTTTTAATTTGTTAAATTATTGATCAGGTACGAGTAATCTCAAAACTGTGTTTTACATTTTTTAGATTATTATTAATGTTTTGAGTGATGTGTTTAACACACACAAACAAACAAAATAAAAATTTCAAACAATTGCTTCAATTCTATAATATGGATCTTAAGCTCTATATTGGCACATAGCTACCTACACTGTAAAGAAAACCTGTAATTTTCCTTTAAGTGTTTATTAGCGAAGCTTTTCCAAAGCCAAGTGTCCATCACTAGGCTTGTAACACTATTGACAGCAAAAAATAAAGTGTCTTATATCTATAAGTACAGTGAGAGGGTGTGGTCATGTCGGTGGAGGTGGTGTGAATCTCATCCAGAAAATGAACCGATCTTATTATGAACTTTACGTCTGAGAGGCAATAGTCATGAAAAAGCACAAAAAGAATTGGCTCAACCACGACCTTAAACCTTTAGAGAATATCATAATCCAGGCAATAAAAACAAAAAAATGATCAGAAAGTCTTCGTCCCAAATTTCAACTCAGTAACTCAATTTTAGCAGAAATACAGAATCAAAAAATAAGAAAAACTTGGCAAAAAAGTATTTTTTAAAGGCTAGTAGGGGATTGCAATGGAGCACAAAAGCTAAAATCTCAAAGGGCACATCCAGGACATCTACTAAACTTACATACCAAATTTTAACTTCCCAGCTCAACTTGGAGGAGAATATGCATGAGATAAACTCAAAAAATAAGAAAAAACGCGCAAAAAAACTCTTTTTGGGGCTGTGAGGAGGTGTAATAGAGATGAAAAATCAAAATTTCCTAAAGACACATGTAGGACCTCCACCAAGTGTATATGGTAAACTTTAAACCCATATCTTAATTTGGCAGACAGATATGCGTGGCACAGCCCATTTTCAGGGTCAAAAAGGCGGGGAACCCACCATATCTTGCCTTCCAATTGACTTCGGAGGCTTAATTTACATGAATCAAGAGGTAAAAGTCGTCATGACCTTACTGCTGCTAACAAAATGCGCCACTCTTCACAATCCTGTGCCTTTTTCACCGCCACAGCGACTGATCCCATTCATACTTTTATTGTATAGGCTCAGATCTTCCTCTCTCTCTTGCACCAAGTACTTTGCCAAACATAATGTTCTTTTCTGGATTCTGTTCGTTCCTTCTAGTCACATGTCCAACATATCCCATGTTGCGCTTCTGGCATAGAACCCTCAACCTTACTAGCTGCTCCAATTCATTGACATATTTGTCCTTCACACTGTTCATAAGATTTTCATCATTCTTCCCCAGACCCTCATCTCAAAGGCATCTATTCTTCTTTTGTCGTCTGCCTTCAATGTTCATGTTTCTGTCTTATATATATATATGTATATATATTTAAAAAAAAAAAAAAAAACAGGGAAAACAACAATTCTGATCAACCTCTTCTCTGGCTCCTTGGACATCTTCCATTAGCATGAAACATTCAGCAGTTTAGCCATCGTCGCGCCGATTTTATCAGTGCAATTCGGCGCTGTATTTCTGCCACATATCAGCCACTGGCCTCTGTAGTCAAGCCCAAGTAAACAAAGGTGTTGACCTTCTCATATTCTTTCAAGATACCAGACTCTAGCAGATACCCAGCTCAATCTATAACCAAAAATTAAGTCTTTAGAAGGTTGTTGCGAAGTTCCAGTTCTTCACTTTCTGCTTTCACTAAATTGATTAGCTCTGCCAGCTCCTTTTCATCTGCTGCAACCAGAGCAGCACCATCTACACATCTGAGATTCGAGATTCTCCTACTATCAACTGAAACTCCTCTATTCCGGTCTTCGAGTGTCCATCACTTGATGTATTCACCAAATAATATATTAAAAAGCAGGGAAAACAATATGCATCTGTCTCAGCCAAAGAAATACTAGTTTCTTCACCAGCATTGAGTTGTACTTGTACAGTGATTCTACCAGCTTCACAATATAAACAGAGACACTCATTTCTCTTAGTACCTCGTTCGGTCTTCTTAGGTTCACGCAGCCCAAGGCTGTAGTGTGATCTAGGAAGTATAGCAATGTGTTGAATTCTCTGCATTTCTCAATGATTTGATTTGTGTTATACAAACTTTGAATCTCTATCGCATGATTTGAAAATGAACAATTTTCACCATCACAAATTTGAACATGACTGTCAAAATTGGCGCCAACTCAAGCCTACTAACCAAATTACACTGATTTTGGTCGGTATTGAGCTGATTAAATAATTTGCAGTTTCAGGGGAGGGAGGTGGGAGGGGAGAACAATAAATAATAAGTATCTTACATCGCTAATAATGGTCTCAGTGATCTTCTAGGACCCCGAAACAAATTTCGTTCATACTCCCCCTTCACCTGCCATAGGCCGATTGTCCTAAATAGGCTGGTTTTCATTGACAACATAACATAGAAAATCGGGCTAAAAGCAAAAAGGAAATTGAAAATAATTTGTTTTTCAAAATTTTCAATATTAAAATTATTTTATTTCTTATAAAAGAAAAAAATTCCGACAATACGGCTCCCAATCCTGCCAATTTTCAATTTTCAATTATTTGTATAATTTTTTATGGGATTTCACAAGAATTAGTGAGCTGCTGGTATCAATATTTAAGGAGGTGAACGAGAAAAACTGATTTTATAGCCCTTTTAACCCGTTGTATGAGGAGGGAGTTACCAGAAAGAAGATCGATAAGGTCATTTTTGGAAAACATTACCTTGCATTTAGATCTACTCACACCACGGTATATTTTCAGATAAGTCGAAGTATCAGGGCGACTCCGGAGCCGAAACCCTATATTTTTAAAGGACAGAGTCTGGCTCCAGAGTCGGAGCCCTATATTATGAAGAGACGAAGCCTGGCTCCAGAACTGTATGTTTTGAATCGATTAAGCATGGCTCCAGAGCCAGAGCCCTATATTTTGAATTTCTGAAGGAATTGAGCTTGCCCACGGAGCTAGAGGTTGGCTGAAGCTTAATTTAGAGGTGTAGTAAAGATCTGCAGCTGAGCACAATAGAGAAAATATAAATCTACACGGGTAGTGTGAGTATTTATGGGTACTATTCACGTTTGTGAAAACATTTTTTTTATTCAGACTGTAACACTTGGAGTAGCTCAGTAGTTAAAAATTGTTACGTCAAAATGCCCAGTCTCCCACCCCTTTATCATGCATTTTTTCTCAACAGCTGTCACCCTCAATAATATTCCAAGAAGTGGACTGATATAACATTAAAATCAATAACACAAGGTATATTTTTGAATAGGGGTAGAATGAAGTTTTTTTTTTTTTTTTTTTAAAGAGATGGATCGAAAGTAAGATATAAAACTGACTAAAACGTAAACTTTGTATTGTTTTATGGTAGAAATAATGCACCGACAGCCGAAGTCAAACTTTATGAACAAAATATATATGATTAATTTCAAAGTAAAATTAAAAATACGTACGTAATACTATCACAATATGCAAAATCAAAGAGTTAAAAATTAAGTGTTTTCAAAAAACGAGCGCGTAATGGTGATAAAAGTGTTTAAAGTGATTAAACTTGTATGAAATTGTAAACACATGTTCATTAACAGCTAGATAAATTTTTATTCGAAAGTCCAAAACAACTGTTACTATCTGGCGAATAAATCGTAACTAACAATTGAAAAATGCAAATTCTACATTTAACTCTCAGTTCGACCTAAATGGCTGATGAAAATCTCTTATACGGCGATTGATAAACTGGCCCTTATAGTATAATGCCAACACGATACCCCAATTTGGACATTTCAGATAGATAACCTATTGAATAACGAGAATTTGTCTATTCACTTTTTTCCTAAAGTTAATAAAACAGTCTATAATTCGATGAAAATATAGGAAGACACCTGCATAATAATTATAATAATTTCATCATCTGTGCAACCGAAAGGAAATTTATACAAAAATTACGAGTAGGTATAATTTATAATTTTTTAATCAAAAATTTCGAGGATTAAAACTAATTTTGAATTTTAATTCTAAATGATTAGTGATTTTTTTTCACAGAAAAATTGTTTATCGAGAAAATTTGTTACTATCTACTAACTGAAACTAATTGTCATAAATTCGTCATGACTATTTGACAAAATTTATATCAGATACAGATTTTTCATTTTTATAGAATCAAAATCAGAGGATAAGGTGTGGGATTTTTCAAAACAAAACAACGTCTTAGTCTTATCCCCTCATACAATAAAAATTATTCACATGGTACAGAGAAGGGAAATTATTATTTATTACTATTTACGTAAATATATATATACAGTCTCGATACCTACGTTAGTTTTCATCCTATCCTATATTCTATGAATTTTAAAGACTCGGTTATTTCTAAAGAATTATTTTATTTTTTTCATATTTTCAAATCATGTGATTTTTTTTTAGACACGAAAGTATAAATTATCTTTTGTGATCTTACCTAAACTACATCGATATAAATTGAATAAGGTGCTGCAAGATCGAAATCCAAATACTTGTACATACCTGTAACAGAAAAAAAAATCAATCATTTGATTAGCGTATTTTACAAAATTACCTTCGTTCATAGATTAACTCTAATGTTGTTTTAGCTTTCTATTTCACTCTTAAGAATTGCAGATAATTCAAGAAGTATTCACCACAGAATGAGAGTTGTAAATTTTAGAATTATTGTACATAAAGGATATGGAGGGTTCAAAGTATTTCAGAACATAAAAATAAAAACAGCATCGAGATCATAAAACATTTCTTTGATATCACAATTATTTTTCATTAGTAATGTAAAATACCGGCTTCAAAATCTAATTAAAGAAAATATTATCATGTTTCGTTGTATTTCTCATCATTGATTATTTGTCTTTCGAAGGAGGATAGCAGTCAATGGGATACGGAACTTTGTTGCTCTTCAAAACACTACACAGACCTTTGAAAAAATCACCTCCAATATCCTTGTCAATTTTTTCATCCCATTTCTAAAAAAAAAAAAATAATAATAACCTAATTAAACATACAAAAGTATCCGAGTACATAAATACAAGTAAGTAGGTAAATTTTGATTTGGCAGATTATAATTTACATCATTGAATTGAAATGCAATGCTACGATCATTTTTAGGGGTCTTTTTCGCATTATCGATACATAGCTTTTTTCCATCATCTCCATTAGCACAATCTTTCAATTTTACACCGTCTATTTGCGCCGAAATAATACACTGTAAATATACCAAAGTAAAAACATCAATTAATATTTTTTCATACTTAATTCCATTACGTAACATATCGTGAATTCTTACCGCTTCGAAATTCGGAATAATTGTACCTTCACTTTGAGATAAACATGATAACATTTTTAACGAAATATCATTATCTGGAAAATTCTTCACAGTACACGATTCGAATTTATCTGTATAACATTTATCATCCAATTTGTTTGAGCATATAAGATTACCATTTTCTTCCTATACACAAACATAAAGTGTCCGTTAGTATTATATATTTTACAAAGATTCAAAATTATGCAAAAATTTACACTCTGCAGTACGAAGAAAAAAACCAACTTTAGCTGTTCTGCAAGGTACAAAATCAAAATTAACAAAAGGAGAAAATTTTTCATAATCCTCCATAAATTTGGTATTCAAAAAACATTGAAATTCAGGATCCAAACTGTCGTAAAATATTGATAGTTTCGCCTCCTAAGTGAGAAAATTGCTTATTAACACATACGATAATTTAGTATTATCAAATTTTCTATACTTATTCGATGTATTTCACATACTGCTTTGCAATCTTCAGGGTAAGTGAGATTATAATATTTGAACTGTTGACATAAAACGAACTGTAAATTGGTCCACGATTCTTTACTCATAGCTTCATTGTATTTCTGTATCAGAGAAAGATTATTTACGTGAAGGATTATTTAATAGGCACCAAGTTAATAATCTGAAATATACTTACCCATCACTTTATATTACTAATTAAATCGAACTTACCGTTTCGAAGCGTATAATTGGCATTTCTTTGGAATCAGGCCTTGTTTTGCTCGACTGATAACAAAGATTATCCCCAAGACCCGAATCCACGCATGCTTTTATCACGTTAAAATCTACTTTGTTGTCGATTGCGCACTGTAATCATAAAATTCGCTTTAATCCTTTCCATTTATGCACCGTGTAGGTGTGAAACAAAATCGAAATACCAACTTTTTCGAAATCTGCCAATTTCTTTGGGTCTTGGGTAGAACAGGTTATAAATTTAAACAGTGCAACTTCGTCGGTAACAAATAAAATAGCGCAAGAATGCATTTTTCCAGTGACACAATCTTTATCTGTTTCAGATTGACAATCCAAATGACCGTTATTCATCTGAAATGATAATTATAATACAATATCGAGATGAATAAATATATTTAAAAATTTACAATAACGATCAAAGGATACCGCTTACCTCAGCGAACATGCAAGGTTGATATTTGATAGTCATGAATTTACCAAACTTATCGTATAATTTGGCCCATTCTTGTAATACTTTGTACGAATTTTCTTCCATATTTTTATACGAAATGGAAACCGCTAGTTTCTGAAATAATTTTCATTGTTCAAAAAATCTAAAAAAATAAAATCAATACGTAAAATGTTACATAATTACGTACTTGTTGATTGCATTCGTTGGGTGCAGATTTTTTTGACGATTTTAAAACTGCGCAAATTGTGGATATAAAATCTGCTACGCTGGCATCATTCAAAAAATGACTGAAACGATCGGTTTGTTTAATTTGTTTCTAGTGTAATCAGGTAAATAACAATTCGCTCAGTGAAAATTTCGAATGTAGTACACAGGTATATTCTCTTCAATAATGAAAATTTCAAATTACCGGATTTTTATAAATGAAACCTGGTACCGTGCTGCATTCTGGAGGTTTTCGATTTTTAAACATTATGCACAGAGTGCTTCCAAGATCAGAATTCACACAATATTGCAATTTTGTCATATCTACTCCAGTTGCAGCAGCGCACTAGAAAAATAAGTAAGCAATTGTCAGATTCGCATGATACGTCCGATTTACCAAGAATACAAAAAAAAAAAAAGAATCGCAATGAGATACTTTTTGGGTCTGATTTTTGTCTAGCAAAAGAAAATATGCGTATTGTTAGCATGATTTTCAATGTCATATTGTCAATGAAAACCAGGCTATTACAGTCTATCGAGAAATGCCGGATGAGGGGAGGATATCAACAAAATCCGTTTTGGGACCTTAGAAGATCATCAAGACAATTTTTGACCATGTCACATATTTATTTTTATTTTTTGTTTCTCCAACACTAAAATCATTTACTCCGCTCGATACTGACCAAAATCGCTCCAATTCGGTCAATCAGCTCGGTTTGGCCGCTGATTAGATATATATGAGCAGAGATGACCTTGAGTCAAAATTCATTTATGCCCTTATTAGGGGGGAGAGGGTGCTGAGAGCCAAAAAACGCAAAAATTGTTCCTTTTTGATTCAATCGATAGAGAATTTAAAATTATATAACATATCCAAAAATAAACCTCCTAGGTGAATTAGGGAAGAGGAGGGAGGAAGGGTATCAGTGTTTCCCCTCTTTTTTGTCTTGAAAAAGGGCTGTTCCTCCTCTGACCACCTACCAAATTAAGCTAGGTAGTAGAAATTTAGTATGTAACTATGTACATTTAGTAGGGGCCATAAATGTGCATTTTGGAGGTCTCAACTTTTCAGCTCCATTGCACCCCCTCACAGCCTCGAATCTGTGATTTTTGGGTCGTTTTTTTCTTATTTTGTGAGTTCGTTCCTCGCATAACATCCCTCCAAATTGGGTTAGGAAGCTGAAATTTGGTATGTACATTAAGTAAGATTTCTAGATGTGCTTTTCGGCGGTTTCGACATTTTAGCCGCATTGAACCCTTCCTATTTTTAATTCTCGGGATTATAATATTTCATGAAAATCAGGCTGAAAAAGCATCGCGATTTTTTTTCATTCATAAAAAAAAAAAGTTCTGCGATGTTCTTTCTTCAACAATGATGAAGGGGTGGGGGCATCATAGGCGTCACCATACCTTTTTTGTAGGTGGGGTGCCTGGTACCAAGATTTCACATTTGTCACCTATCCTTGCTGGACCAGAGGCTAGCAGCAGCTCAAGATCCTTTTTCTTCTACGCCTCCTCCCGCCCCATATTTTATTCATTTTGTATGCACAATTTGGAACTTGGATACAATTGTTGGGGGGGGGGGATTGAGTTTTTTTGTTATTATGCCACTGATTCAACAGACTACTTCAGAACTGACTTCAAATTTTCGAAGTTACAAACTTGCTGGGGCAAAAAATTTTGAAAAAAATGATATTTTCAATTACGAAAAACTGAATTTTTGGAAATTGAGTAATTCACACAAATTTTTTGTCTTGATAGTTCACGGTTTTCTAAAAATTAAATTTTTTCATAGTTGTCACTCGAGTGAGGTTCAATTTTTTGGCTTTATTTAAGATTTTATAGAAATATTTTCTTCGGAGAATGAGAAATTTACTTCAAATTTTCGAAGCATTGGAATAGAAAAAAGTCCGGAGAAAGTAAGGCGTGCTGAGGCATAGCTGACACACCATATGGTGACGCCTGTGGCTCGGGGGTACAGGTAGATATTGAAGTGAATAACTGAAACCCCCAAAAGACGCACTCAAAACCCTTACTAATTCTATATATCAAATTTCAACCATCTAGTTCAATTTGGAGGGGAGTTATGCGTGCCACAGACTTGAAAAATAAGAAAAACCAACTGTTGAAACCCTCAAAAAAACACATCTTCGCCTGTAGTAAATGTAAATGTCAAATTTCAACCGCTAGTTCAATTTGAAGAGAAGATAATGGGGGGAGGGGAAGAAACCTGTTATCAAGGTCGGAAAAGAGGAAAAACTCTCATATCTCTCCTACTAATTAACGTAGGAGGCTGATTTTTGTATCAATTACGCAACTTTTGAACCTCTATCGATTGGCACAAAAAGGAATCATTTTTGTAATTTCAGCTCCTCAGCACCCGCTCCTCGAAATTTGGGTATAATTGAATTTTGATCCAAGGTCACCTGCACTTCGAAATATCAAATTCGCCGTCAATCCAGGCATACTGCCCAAATTTGACTGATTTTGGTCGGTACTAAGTTGAACAAATAATTTTTAGTTTCGGTAAAAATAATAATAATAATAATGGAATAAATATCTGACATGAACAAGAATGGTCTCTCAATGGTTTCGTAGGACGCCAGAACGAATTTCATTGATACCTTCTACCCTCTCTTCTGTACGTCGACAGTCCGTAATAGCCTGGTTTTCAATCACAATACGACTGAAAATTATGCTAAAAATAAATTTTTACGTACCTAAAATGATACTTACCGAAGCTATTAAATTGAAATCGGCAAGAATACCCGTTCCTCTCATGGTACATATTAAAAATCTACTCAATATTAATTTATTGTTGGTTTGAGCGACTGCACAAGCATGAACTGTATTCAACACACACATCGGATCGATTGGATTTTCACAAAATAGATCTCCATTAATTACCTTTATTGGGTAATTAAAAAATTAGATAGAATATTAATCGCAACCGAGATGATTCAACAGAAATTTGCTCATTTCAACATTATAATGAAACATATTTGCACCTATACCTGAGCTTGCTGACAAGGCACGTAATTAAAATCAACATACGGATAAAGCACATTAAACTGTGCCAGTAATGTTGTGTTGAAGAATACCTGCGACTTTTCTTCCATCGCTTCGTAATAAATAGTCACACTTTGTTTCTGAAAATAAAAATTAAGATGAGACAGACGAATCGAAGTAGATCTTTATTCGATATTCAATTAAAACCGAGTACGGTACTTACCACAACCATCGCAATTTCAGGCACAATAATTTCAGACAAACTTACACCAGCTGGATACGTTGCAGGAGGTGTTCCAGATACTGGAGGTTGCAACACTGGGGGTGGTGGAGGTGGCGGTGGTGATGGTGGAGGTGGTGGCGGAGGTGGAGGTGGAGGTGGTGGCGGAGGTGGAGGTGGAGGTGGTGGTGGTGGAGGTGGTAGGGATGGTGGAACAACTACTACAGGTGCAGGAGATGGGGCAGGAAGTACCACAGGGGGTACATAGTAGTAAGAAGGGTAGCTTAAATCATGAAGCACAGCAGCTGTGCCTAAACCAACAGCAGCTCCAGCAGCGACTGCTGCTACTTTTCCACTCGTTCTACCACTACTTCTTCCTCCACCACCACCTCTTCCTCCTCCACCGCCCCCACCTCTTCCTCCACCTCCACCTCCACCTCCACCTTTAGCACTTACCACGTATAAAAATTGATAAAAAGTTACGCACAGCAATGTAATTCTCATCTTAAACAGTACGGATCATGAACAATTTTTTGTTTTTGGTACCTAGTACTTTTCAATCGACAAGTGAACTGAAACTGAACACTGTCGAGTGAAGCATCATCGTCAACATCAACGTAAACTGAACAGTATACGTAAGAACAAAATTGCATTCATAAAACCAAACACTGAAACGAGCATTATTTAATATTCCTTTTAATATGTACTTAACTCGCTTCGAAAAAAATTAAATTATCATTCGGTGTAAATAAAAATTACGTGCATACGCCACATTCAAATCACCAACACAAATCATATTTTTTACTTCGTATAAATCTCAGAATTTATGAGTTTTTTGACAATGAAAAATATGAGCAGATGCTTATTTAAACAGATACGCACAGCACAGGTAGGTGTACCAGCAGTCAAACCCATAAATTTTTTCACGAATTTTTACATATTTAAATAATTACGAACCAGTGTAATTCAATTTTTACTTTTTTTGGTAAAAAGTTGGAGGACCAGACAGTGCAGTGAAAAAAAATTGTCAAAAAAAATGAAGTAAAAATCTCTAAAACATTGAAAAAAAAATATTGGAAAATAAAAATGGAGTTCATCTTTATACACTTATTTTCTCCCAAAATAATCATCCATCACTCTTTCATAGTTTTTTTGAAAAACCACTCATGATGGAATTTTTTTGAAAAATGATTTCCTGGAATGGATGTGGGACATCAAATAAATTTCACCAACAACAGTCGATTTTCCGACGGTACCCACGCTTGTTGTTGTACGTGTTTTTTTGAACTTTTTTTTTTCACAATCAATGAAATTTTCTCATTATATTATTTGTAAAATATCAACGAAGCATGATTACTTTACAAAGGAAGTGCGTATACTGTGAGATTCCAATTTCCACGAAGCTCAGATAATTGAAAAAATAAAAAAAAAAAAAAACATCGCAATACGCAAATTGTCCATTTACAGAAGGAAGAAAGGAGTGCTCTGCAAAGTTTTTTGCTTGATCAGATTAAGGGTTGCTCGGGAGCTCTAGCACCAGGCACCCGTTAGGGGCAGTTTTTGGTATTTCACATCAATTTTTTTAAAGAGTACAAGTTTTGGTCTGTAAAGAGAAGTGTTGCGCATGAAAATATAGAAAAATTTTCGCCCTCGCTTTGTCTCAGGCAGTTAATTATCACTCGTTTTTTCTGATCTCGAGTTATACTACATAATTAGGCATAGATAGATATTATCCAATTTATATCTTTAAAATGAATCTAAAATTCGATTAATCAGTCAGTGCGATAATGCGAAATCAAAGGTATTTTTAAACGAATAATTCCGCTCAAGACTGAACACGAACTTTCTAGGAATTGAGTGAACTGGCCAAATTTTTCCAAAAATACATCCTCTGGTCATTAAAAATGAGTTTTTTCTCAATAATTTTCGCCCTCGCTTCATTCTAGCACCCACAAACTTACCACTAGAATCACTCCTACTTTTTAAAAATATTTAATGTCGAGTTTTTGAATCTTGTTTCTCTCGTAATTTGTTTTGAAAAATATTCAATAAATTCATTTTCATCCCAATTTTTTTAATTTCCTGTACTTACAAGATTAATGAAAAATTGTGTGTGTGTTTGTGTAAGGGACGGACAGGGAAACCAGGAGGAGGCTCTGAAAGCTGCTATCAGTCCCGGTCCTAGAGGGGCACGGGGAGGGCACAAGAAGATATTGGAGATATTGGAAATGAATAGCTGAAATCCCCAAAATGCACAGATATATATGGAAAACAAGCTCAAAAAATAAGATAAACCGCACAAAAGTTAATTTTTTGAAGCTGTAAGGGGATGCGATGGGGATGAAAAATCTAAACCCCCCAAAGGTACATCTAAAACAATCACTAAATCTGTAGGGAGATGATTTTGGCATTTATAATAACTATTGATTGATTTAAAAACGAACAATTTTTGTAATTTCAACCTTTCAGCACCCCCCCCCTCCTTCAAGTTTGAATATTATTAATTTTTGAGTCAAGATCGTCTCCAATCATATACGGGGTGTTTCGTCTCGATAGTACTCCCTTTATACCACAAGTAGAGCAGCACAAGTTGAACTCATGTAGCATGGGTTGCCTATCCATTGCAGGGGCTCTGCTACAGGCATTTGAATATTTTATTCTTAACAAATTTAGAGCAATTTTTAAAAAATTCCAAATTAAAAACTAAAAATGGTAGAAAAGTTTAGTTTCCGCCAAAATGTGACAAATACAATGTAGCATTTTTGGTAAAAAAAATAGGGTCATAGATTGTGTAGTTCGTGAAATATGACGAATTTAATGTAAAAAGATGATTGAAAATTTTAAAAATTTTTGTTCATAACTTTTTAAACAGCTCTTTTAAGTACCCAATTAAAAAATCTTTTTTAAAGTAACAAGGTACTCTCCACAACTTGGCATAACAAATTTTCCCCAACTTGTTTAGGTATGTTGGAAAAAAATTGTTTTGTTACAATTTTTTATATTTTTTTTTTTAATTTTTCTAAAAAATATTTAAAATATTAATTTCCTACTCTTAGCAACATTATTGTAAATATTTAAACCATAATAGATCTGATTTACATTGGATTTTTTTACAGCATGAAACTATAATTTGTATCTTGATAATTCATCTAATTAAATTTTTTTTAATTTGACTAAAGATTTACGTATCGAAATCCATACGAATTCAAAATCTTAGTATATAAGATCTATTTAGTCACTTGCTAGATGAAGACACGGAATCGTAAAAAACCCTTCAAAATGAATTTTAATCCGCTGAAAAAAATAAACAGGCCAAAATAAAGATATAAAAGCACAAGGTCAGTAGCAACTTAAAGCCTTTCTTTGCCCTTAACCTATCTTCAATTTACTGAGTCTGAATTTCTCGGACATGTCGTCGTCATATGAAATAAGGTTATCAACAAAATTCGTCCAAAAATCAGCCTTTTTACCTCTATTAAGAGGGAAGATATGGTATGGTGCCCACTCTATTTGATCTTGAAAATTTGGTTCCTCTCGTAACGCCTCCCCAATCTAAACTATTTTTCACTTGGATTTCACAGATATATTTTTTAGAAGTCTTAAATATGCTGGAGCAGGGTGGAGGCAACTTGGCAACAGCGCCGAAATGAATTTAGAAAAATTCTACAGTTATCGAGTTGGTTCTTTGAATCACTCACACACCCTCAATCGTAATTGAGCTAAAAGAGGTTAAAATTTCACACATAGATTTAATAAGGGTTTTTTAGATGTTATTTTTAAGTAGGGTCGAGTTTTCAGTCAGTCTCACTGCATCCTCTTGCAGTTTCAAAGCGATTTATTTGATTGTTTTATCCTACATATTTCGGATTATTCCATATGAAAACGACCCTAAGAGTAACTCGAGTCTTCCTATTTCGTACAGTTTTTTGTGAGTTTCCCTCAGTGGTGTAGTGAAGAAATCATTGCCATTTCGGTCCTAACCCTTCCGGGCGGTGTGAGGTGGGCCTAGTAGCCCAACTTTGAAGGCTTCAAGATTAGTCAGATTTAGGATAAATTTATTTGCACGGTTATATAGCTAATTCAATACAGATTCAAAATTTATGTTCAAAACTTTGAACCCTCAAATTTGAACTTTTGAGATAAAAGCCCAACTTTTTATGATGAGTATAAAGGTTGAGAGCTACCATTTAAAAATCTGAAAAAATTACCACGATTTGAACATTTTATGTTGGTTTTAACTAATTAATTGTCAAAAAAATTGAAAAAAATTGACACATCGATTGTTACTAATTTGAGATCGTTGAATATGAATATTCATTTGTTTTTTGGATCCGTTCCCCAAATGACCTTCTAGTCACCTGAAAAATTAAAGCATACTGTGTAATAATGAAAATGGCGTGTGCCACAACGATTCATATTAATTCGCCGATCACACTCCCTCGTGTTCTAAAGTCACCTTCAAACTACCAAAAATTTGCAGAATGTGAGTACAGAACAGTCATATTGAAAAACTGAGCCAATATTCGAACTGAGTGACCTCAAAATAGTAAGAACCTTCATGCTTCATCACGTTTTAAATTTTTCTAAATGATAACCACATGCGACTCTTCTGTACCCACATTTTTCAAATTTTTAGTAATTTGAAGGTCAGTTTAGAGCACGTGGAAGTCTGATAAAAAAGGTAAGTTGATATTCGATCTCAGCAGTGCCGAATTAGTATGAATCGATGGCGACCTCAAATTAATAATAATCGATATGTCGATTAATTTTTACAATTTCTTTAAATTTTGACCATGTTTTTTTGGGAGGAGGGGGGGGGGGTAGCTGAGTGGGATTAGAAAAGTAAGCCGATGTTTAAACTGAGCGTCTTCGAATCAGTAAAAATCGATATGCCACTTCATTTTTTTTCGAATTTTAACCAAAGTTGTGGACTCCTCTGCCCCCTAAGAGTGCTGAGATCCCCCTTTGAAAATTTGTAGGTTAAAACAAACATAAAAAGATCCCTTCACGGTAATCTTTTCAGATTTTTAAATAGTACCTTTCAATCTTTATACTCATGATAAACAGTTGAGCTCTCATCTCAAAAGTTCAACGTTGAGCTTTTAAAATTTTCACTATCGATTCAAAATCTTCATTAGATCAGCAATAAAATTGCGCAAATAGATTTGTTCCAAGTCTAACCAAACTCTCGAAATAAAAGCCTTCAAAGTTGAGCTGTCTTACGTAAAATCGCGATTATTCGAAAATTACAAAAGCCACCCCATCCGCCTGAAGGGTTAGGACCGAAATGATGGCGATTCCTTGGCCAGACCAGCGAGAGAAACTCACAATTTTTTTTTGACCGAAATCGAAAGATCCAAATTACTTATTTGCTTGTTTTGATACGGAATGAGCCTTTTGAGTACGTCTCAGGCATGCCTCTCCCCACTTCGAATTGAACTAGGTGGTTAAAATGAAATTTAGTATGTGGATGCAGTAGGTGTCCTTGATTTGCCTCTCAGAGTTTCAAATCTTCAGTCCAAAATCAACTTCGGTCCCTACTACTTACCGAATTTACGCAAGCCCATCATTTCACAGAATTCAGGCTGAAAAAGTATCAATTTTTTCATTCTAAAAATAATTGAAAGATTTTCAAATAAGTGAAAATTTCCCACATCAAAGTTCAGACCATACGAATAATTTACTGATTTCAAATCCATACAAGCTCTCGAACAACGATACAAGCCCCCCCCCCCGGTCTCAGCCAGAGTTCTTTACCAGCATTCTGGAAGGCTTGTGAGTTATATTTTTCGGATGATTTTCTCGTACAGTATAACAAATTATTGGCAACATACACGAAGAGCAGGTAGCTACAGTGAAAAATTCATATTTTTATTTGTACCATGTTGAAAAACATGTACGTGACTGCGATAGGTAGACTAGGTATACTGCACAATGCATACTCGTATGTACGATACCTACAACCAAACCTGCGTAGGTATCACTTGTATTTGTTTTGACGTCTTTCATAAACAGCGAATTCAACGAACAGCAGACAGACACGTCTCAAAAGAAACACACTCAACGTACATAGCACCTTTGCCTTTCAATACGAACGATGAAATATACATTTAACTTGGTTGAGAATTAAATTTCGATCGCAAATTTTAATTCCACCACCAATGCCACTTTAATTGTAGCGTTATTGTCTCCTGCAAAAGTAGTAAAAAAAATGTTAAAATTTCATTTCGTCGAAATATCTTGACTGTTGTGGGCCTGACTTGAAAAACAGCGCAATGAAAAATACAGAAGCACCTGATTACCAATAACAATGATCAAATGATCAGAGATTTTTGTTTGATATTATGCCATGAGAGTGCTATAAAGCTAGGTGAATTGAGCCTTCTTCAGGTTATAAATATTATCGCAGAATATTGTTGGATAGAAACCCTGTCAGCCCCTAATATACTTTGGTTTCAATTTACATTTTTTCCTATGGCCCAGAAAAATTTGCTAAAATTTGGACAATTGACAGGAAAAATTCCAAACAAAGCGATTTAAGGTACAGAAATCAGTAATATCGTCCTGTTGAACATACTAAAATTCGCTACAAATCCGAGCGAAGTATCCCCCAAAATTTAGTTTTTAGTAAATATCTCAATAAATTATGCAGCTACAACAGAAACAGTTCTATGAAAAATTGTTCTACGTTAAATTTCCAATGAGATACGATTGTTCATATTTTTCCAAACGTCTGCTTATTAATTAGCAGCTTTAAAAAGCACACCCTGAACGCCATCGAAATCTATACCCAACTATCTGACAAGCTAGACCTAATGTTGATTCTATGGGCCAAATGGAAAAAATTTTTTACAGCTGTGTAGAGCATTCAAAATTACCCCCGCAACCAAAATTTCAGCCCCTAAGATCCATTTAGGGGCGAATTGTGAGGGGTGGAATATCAAAAAATTGACGAATAACATTGCGAAAGTAATGAAAAAGTGAAATAACTAGAGTTCATATCGCGCTTAGAGGCTAATTTTTTCACCACGTACTACACTCGATATGGGCCACCCAGGGGTGGGGGTAGTATCTCAGATCCACTTGTAACACCTCGGGGCGGTGTATTTTTAGCCATCTTAATGCCACTAAACAAATAGAAAAAGTGATAGTCAAAAATACACGCCCGACGGATTACACACGCGGATCCAGGCGACTACCCCACCCTTGGGTGACCCATATCGAGAGTACTACGTGATGAAAAAATTAACCCCTAGGCGCGGTATGAACTCGAGTTATCTCACTTCTATTTTTCTCAATGCATTTTGGATGGCTAAAAATACACCCCCGAGGTGTTACACGCGGATCCGACTGACTACTCCACCCCTGGGTGGTCCATATCGAGGGTACTACGTCCTCGCTTAGCAGCCTCTTCCCCTTTCCTACTGAATTTTACTACGTGAGAAGGTTGAAATTCAGGATGCGGATTCAAGTTCTCATTAATCGGGCGAAAGTCTTTTGAACAAAAATACCGTCCTGTTGTACTTGGCTGTGATATTAATCTAAACATACCAATAACTTTTCAGTTTTAAGTATTGTGGTATATGAAATAAGTAGGAACCTGAGGGAAATTCCTACGTTAGGTGCAGATAGTCTTATCTCAATAAGAGATTATTTTTAGTTTTGATTATAAAGGTACGAGGAGGGAAACATCGTGATATTCGAGGCAGTTGTGTTTCACTCGTTCGATGAGGAGGTTTTCGCTCTGTATCTATTTGATATTTTTTTTGTTTTGAATTTTTTTTTTTTTAAATAAAATTTATTTGATATGACCGTTATGTTTGATTTTCGTGTCCGTGTTTTTAGTGTGATGGCCGTTTAGGTCATCTCAGGGTCGGTGTGTAGGGTCAGGGTCTTATCATGGGTTGAAGCTTAGTT
>FIZR01008226.1:0-21313 GCA_900060175.1 Ferrisia virgata
TTTGAATTAATGGGTTGTCTGAAAACTTGTTTTGAATTGCTAAAAGAGAAGGTAGGGAGTCGGTTTGAATGAGGAATTTTTTGTGATGAGAGTTCGTTTGCTCAATTTCTTTTAGACAATGAAGTATGGCCGTAATTTCTATGGTAAAGATGCTCGAATGTTTATTCATTGTATAGTTTTGGCTGAGTCCATCGATGTTTTGCAATGTTTTGCCAAGTTATGCAATGTTTTGCCAAATTTTTCAATATCTTGCAATGTTTCGCAAAGTTTTGAAATTTATTCACAATTTTCCGCAATGTTTCTCTTTGCAATGCTTCGCAAAGTTTCTCAATGGTTTACCAAGTTTTGCAATGTTTTGCCAAGTTTTTCAATATCTTGCAATGCTTCTTCAAGTTTTGCAATTTTTTTTGCAATTTATTGGAAAGTTTCGCTTTGCAATGTTTTGCAAATTTTTACCAAGTTTTGCAATGTTTTACCATGTCTTACCCCTTTTTGCAATTTTAAACAACCCATGTTTCAGAAATAACACCTCAGTTTTTTTTCTTTTTTTCTTTCTTTCTTAACGCCATATTCTACAACAGAGGCCACAGGCGTATTGAAGGGATAGTCATTTATAGAAGAGGTTTTAGTCCAGTTTTGTTCAAAAAAGATGGTATATTTTGAATTTTTCGAGAGTCATCGACCAGGACTTCTTGAGGATCGTTGGATGTAAGATATAGGATTCTTTCTTGGTGATACTTAGGACATTCAAAGAGTACATGAGTTATGGAGATTTGGCATTTGCATGTTGGGCATAAGGGAGGAGGACTTTCATTCAGGAGATAAGAACGTGTCAGAAGAGAGTGACCTGAGCGCACTCTGTTTTCCTACATAGCGCGGAAACATGAACATCGAAGGCGGATGATAAAAGAGAAATCGAGGCCTTTGAGATGTGGGTCTGGCGAACGATGCTGAGAATACCCTGGGCAGTGTGAGGAACCAACATTTCAATCGTGAACGAAATACAGGAGCCAGTCAGGTTAAGTATTTTATGTGAGAAACGCCTTCTTGGGTATTTTGGTCATATGACCAGAAGAGAAGTCAGAAATCTCGAAAAAGACATTCTCCTTGGTAAGGCCCCTGGAAAAAGAGAGAGAGGAAGATCTCCGACCAGGTGATCTGACATCATCAAAGCACGAATCGGCTCTGTGGTACGAGCTACTTCATAGACACAGGATCGTGACTGATGGCGCGCTCTATTAGGGGAAATACAGACGTAAGCAACTGAGATCTGCTGATGATGACAGTTGACTGAGATAGAGGGAGTGATGCCTTCTTTACCCCATTCATGCTGACGTTCCTACATAGATCAGTTAACTTTCTTGAATTTCAGTTCTCAAATGTGAGCAGAGAATAGGTAAATAATGCCTGAGTGAAGCAAGGGCAAAAATTTTTGGATAATATTTTGAAAGTTTTTTGAATTTTTGAAACCCCGGACCTCAACAGACATTTTTTTACATGTGTATACGGCTGTGATCGTGGCGACTGGCCAGTTTTTTAAGAAATATCATTTTTATTTTCATTTGCTCTTTAAAAATAGAAAGAAGAGTTGAACTAGGCCCCTAGAAAAATGCTACAAGTTTTCATACCGCTTTGAGAGCTTAGGTTTGTATTGTATGAGCCTAATGATACGACTTATATTTTTTAAATTGTATTAGATTCTTTCAATTTTTTCTTTCAACGTACCAAATAATTAAAACTTTTTGGATAAGTTTTACTGAGAAAGACCCGACTTGAAAAGGCCTGCCGGGATTTCCCCATGTCTCGGTGGGCCGGTCCGGGCCTACTCCTAGTCTATGAATTTCTGTCAATAGATTTTTTTATTCTACAACTTTGTTTTTTAAACGCCTTCGTCAATCAGGTGCTTAGATTATCATTTGTAGGCTATAGTTCGTTTTCTAAATTTTCAGTTGTAAGATCCAGGTAAAATCGAACACAAATTTCTTTCTTATACAACGAAATACTGTGACG
The DNA here is from genome assembly GCA_900060175.1 of Ferrisia virgata. Classification (NCBI taxonomy): domain Eukaryota; kingdom Metazoa; phylum Arthropoda; class Insecta; order Hemiptera; family Pseudococcidae; genus Ferrisia; species Ferrisia virgata. The sequence goes on from FIZR01008226.1 coordinate 2,011, forward strand.
CCTATTACCTTTGATTTTCCATACAAATGGATGCATGCGTGACCTAGTTATTCGATCCTAAAATGAAATTTTTTCTGACGCCTACAAACGTATAAATAAATGTATTTGTACGAACGAAAGGTAGAAAACATGGTCGCAATTTTCTTCTTTCGACTATCTATTCGAAATTTTTCTTTTCGTTTTATCATATACATATATATAAATTTATATATGATTTAAAACTCGAACGAAATACTTAGGTATCATTTTTTATACGATAAATTTTTAAAGATCAAAGCGAAAAAACGCGATTCGACGAATTTATTGGGGGGAAAAAAATTTAATTTTCCATTCGAAAGCTCGTTGATACGTACTTTGATTTTATTAAATTTCCAATCGTCGGGGACGTATTAAAGAAGCTGTACGAATTGATATTAAACATTGTAGCTAAAGGTATAAGTAATATTGACACGGTATACAAAGCCAGGTAGGTGTAGATGATAAAATCATCCATGTGTGAATGTTTGCTACAAGTAGCAAGATTAAATGACAATTGGTATTTGTGTCTTCGTACGATAAGGTTGCTTTCATCTCAACTGTAGGCAGCTTTTCGAATATAATTACAATGTAAGTTTATCGACGAAAAGCTTCCCCATTAATCCGATGGCATCGGTGCGAAATGATTTGGAACAGATGTAGATTGAGTGTACGATATGCTAAAATAACATCATTATAAAATCGTTCACGCTGGAAGAACCAAGCTTAAATAATTTTTGTTATATACGACTACGTATCTCGTCTTTCACCTAGGTACACCTATACGAATTAAACTTTACAAATTGAGTTAAATCGTATTATCAATAAATAGGTAGGCGGCTTGCACGAATCGAAAATGGACGATTTTTGTAAATGGTTGGTTTGGTATACGCGAAAATCGCATTATAAGCATCAAAAAATGTAAACAAATTAATAGCTAGCGATCCTTATATCTCTACATTCGTCGGATTGTTTAAATAATTCAATTCGACAGATAAATTTAATCGTCGAATATTAACAAGATTACCAAAGCAAAAAAACCTCCAAAATGTAAATTTATGGCCGACTTGTTCGAAACACACCCATCCTCTCCGCAAAATAAAAAGCTTACCTACGCTTCATTTCGTCGATAAAAACTTTATCTACGTATGCGGATTTAACTGGCAGCTGCTCTTTGATAAATTCATTACACGCTAAATCTGGGCAGCTTGTTTCGCGTGTAAAAAAAAAATTTGAAAAATTTGAAGACTGTTTCTTAAATTTGAAAACAGAGGAAAAAAATCGTTCGCCTTTGTTATTTGTGCTGCTTGGTCTATCATCAAACGAATTAACTTTGGTTGTAGATAAGTTAAGTATTTGTCGACATCTTTCGATTTAGGATTGGGATTTTATTCAACATCCGAAATACGAAAACGTTTTAGAGCTTAAATCGAATTTTTACAAAACAAAAAAGAAAAAAAAAAGAAGGAAAGTAATACAAAAGAAAAAAAAATACTATTGAAATTCCATTTTAATAGCTGAATTCCGAGTAGTAAATCCTTTTGAATTGAATTTTTCGTGACATTTTATCAGCTCGTCGTCTTCGTTGCTGCAGGGCTTTGTATTAACGAATTAAACGCAAGGTGCGTTTCTAAAATTATAAACTCGAGTTATCCTGAAAGCTCGATAAGTTTAAAATGCCCTATTTTTACATAAGAATCGTAACATTCATCGTCATCGTATACCTTTACCTATTTGCCGGTAAGAAAAATTGCTCACCAAAAGAATGCCTTTTTTTTTTTTTTTTTTTTTTTTTTTTAAAAATTGGTCACCAAAAAAATGCCTTTTTTTTTTTTTTTTTTTTTTTTTTCTAAACACGTCTTATTAACGATGCTGTTAACAAAATAATCTTAGCTAGAATTTGTTTTTAGCCAGCTACGTCTTTGCTTTTTTTTTTATTTTTTTTTTCAAATCGTATCTCGTCCTATTTTTATAACTTTTTCGTACAATTCGCTAGTTTTAAATTCGAGTTTTTTTTTTTTTTTCTTATTCGAGTTTGAAAAAAAAATCGATAGGTTTTTCCAGAACGTTGTTTGCAATAGGCGATAAAATAGATTAAATAAAGTTTTTATTGTCGACATTTTCAACTTTTTGGCAGGTAAATTGAGCTGTAATAGGATATACCTATCGTCGACGACATGAAAATTACCCCCGTGGAAATACAAAAAAGTATTAATTCCAAATTACGTTGCAAACCAGTGAAAAATAACAAGTCGTTTCACATAGTATTTTTATTTCTTTATATTTTTGTCCAACTATATTTAATTTAATTTAATTTTTGAAAATCAGAATCAATTGGCACTGTCGAGTTGAACGTGATGGATTTGAGGTGCCTATTCATTTAGTGTATTTTTAGCCTGATTTTCTATGTCGTATTGTCAATGAAAACCAGGCTATTACAGTCTAACGATCTGTGGCGCATAAGAGAGGAATATCACCATTTTTGGACATGTCTGATTTTTATTTCTTTTCCAAAGACTAAAATCATTTACTCTGCTTGATACTGGCCATAACACTCCAATTCAATTAATCATCTCAATTTGACGGCAAATTAAATATATATGAGTGAAAACAACCTTGGGTCAAAATTCAGTTATGTCCCAATTTGAGAGAGGAAGTGCTGGGAGGCAAAAGGGCTGTCCTCCCATTTCCCCTCCAAATTGCACTAGAAGTTGAAATTTGGTATGTGGATTTGATAGGGGCCCTGGATGTGCGTTTTTCGGGTCTCGACTTTTCAGCTCCATTGCACCACCTCACAGACCTGAAAATGTAATTGTTTGGTAGATTTTTCTTACTTTTTGAGTTTGTTCTTTCAAGTATGGCTAGAAAGTTGAAATTTGTTGCGCACATTTAGTAGGTGTATTAGATGCGCTTTTCGGGAGTTACAACTTTTCAGACTTATTGCACCCCCTCGCAGTCCCTAAAATGTAGTTTTTTGGTAGATTTTTCTAATTTTTTGAGTTTGCTCTTGGCACAACTCCCCTCCAAACTGAGCTAGAAAGTTAAAATTTGATAAGTAGACAGATGTGCATTTTGGGAGTTTCAACTTTTTAGCCTCTATAGAACCCTCCCTACCCTCAATACTAATTGGGAAGTAATGAAGCCTTCTTTTATAGCCCCCAGGATGCTCCTAATAGCTCCTCAATCTTCCATATTAGACACTCAGACGCCCTTAATTGCCACCAAGGCCTGAAGTCACCCTATATCGCCTGCAGGCGCTCTTGATAGCCTCTCAAGCCTCCTCATATCGCCCACAGACACCCTTAATAACTCATAAGAATCCTTATATGGTGCTCAGACGCACTCAATAGCCCTCAAGCATCTATATATCGCCCCGAGACGCCTTTAATAGCGTCCAGACTATCTATATTGCCCTAAGATTCCCTTCAATAGCTTCTAAATCGCGTATATAGTCTTCAAACGCCCTTAATAACCTCCAAGACTCTTTATATCGCCCATAGACTTCCTTAATAGCACCTAAGCTTCCTTGTGTTGCCCCCAAAGACCCTTAATGTCCCCCAAGCCCCATTATATAGCACTCAGACGCCCTTATCAGCCCTTAAGCCACCTTATATCGCTTCCAGGCGCCCTTAATAGCTCCCAGACCGCCTATCCAGACTCCCCTCACCCTTTTCTCGCATCAAGACACCCTTAACAGCCTTCAGGCGCGCCCTTAAAAACTCTCAAGCTCTCTTCTGATGCCCCTGGACGCTCAAAGCCTCCCCCAAGTTTCCTTATATTGCCTCTCCCTTGATAGCGCCCAAGCCCTCTAATGTAGCCCTGAGATACTCTGAACAGCCCTCAAGCCTCCCTATATCACCTCCAGGCGCCCTGAATGGCCCCAAGCCTGATTACATAGCCTCCAGACACCCTTAATTGCATCCTACGCCCCCTTATATAGCGCTTAGACGCCAAAAACTCGCTCAAACGAGTAATTGCTGAAATCAATTGTTTATCGAAAGTTAAACAAATTTCGTTCTGTTCAATTTTTGCTCAATATAAAATTTGGAGGAGCTATACCTAAGAAAATTTTATATCAATGTGATTTCAGATACAAGATGTGCTTGTAACCCCTTCATTTTTTATGCCAGGCAAAAAATGAATAGATCGAAATTTGTTCTATTTTCTATGCTTTATCCATTTTCACCACTAATTTTTTTCGGCAAGCTCCATGTAGCTTTCACTAAAACACTATTTGCACCAAGCTCCATATAGTTTTCACTGAAACACTACACGCAACATTTTGCAATAGTACCTACAATTTTGAGATTTGGTTGAAAATGAACATCATAAAAGTTACTCAGTTTTGCACCTACCACCTGTTCCTATTTGTGAAAATTCATTTTGAACTCAATTCACCACAACTGAAGTGTGCCACTTCAGCTTTAAAGATTGGCAATTCAATCATTCAACTTTTTTTTAGCGGTAGTTGATTACATGCAAATTTGAATATCCCGTATATGATACATGTAAGTGAGGATTGCATTGGATCAAAATTCAGTCATGCAAAAAATATAAGAGGTAGAAAGGAGGTACCGATAAGGAAAGACTACAAAGATTGTTCATCTTCAAGGTTATCGAATGGTAATAAAAAAGTTATAAGCATAACGTATCGAAAAAATCAGCCTCTTAAGTTGGGTAGGAATGTAGAAGATGGATTTCTTACTATTTAACTTTGAAAGAACTTGAATCTTTGCATAACTACTCCCCTTCGCCCTTCACATTCAACTTTATGAATGAAATTCGACTAATTAGATTTCCAGATTTAATAGATCGTTATTTATGTTCCTTTTTGCGGTTCCGAATTTTCAATCCAACTGCACCCTTTTGCAGGGTTGAACAAAGCAGTTTTTTTGGTTGAATTTGATTCGATTTTTTGCCGTTTTTCGAGTTTGTTCCAAGCATATTTTCCCTCTTACTTGAGCCGAAGTGTTTAAATAATCCTCTTGTTCAGTTCTTAAAATCAATACTTTTGTTGGAACAAATAAAAAAAAAATACTGTACTAAAAAACTTAACAATCAACCTTAAGGAACAACGTAAGTAGCACTACATACCTCAAGCACCATTGTTTCAACTTTCGTGCGTAGTTACGAAAATTTTTTCAAAATATCCATTAAATTAAATAAATAATAAGTAGAAGGTACCTATTTCAGTTTGCTCAACTTTCCCATTCTAAAATATTTATAAGAGAAAAACTTTTTATATTAAACTAATTAGTAAAAAATTCTGAGATTTTTTCGAATAAATTGCTTAATAAAATGGGAAAACATAAATAAAAAAATAAATAAATAAAGACGGAACCAAAAGAAAAAGGATTCGGAAATACTTTACTGTAGAACTAGAAAATATATATTATTTTCGTCGCTGGCAAATGTTATTGCTTTAAAAAGCGGTGTACTTTTTATTTTATTCTTACCATGAACTTTTTACAGCGTTTTTTCCACTCCACAAAATCCCTTCCCCCTTTTCTCCGCTGAAGAAAAAAAAATACTCAGCATTTAAAAAAAAAATAACACTTTAAAAAAGAAACAAGGGCAAAATGAAAAATCACCTCGGGCTTCATCGCTTCTTCAATACCATTCTCGAGTCTGGCTCACTTGTGCACTTCGTTTCATTTTTTTTTTTTTTTTTGTTTTTTTATTACCTAGAATCTAGAAGATGTATTTTAATCGAAACTATCTTTTTGTTTTGCTCATATTATAAATAGTATAAAGTATAAGTCTAAGAAACTTGAACAAAAGATAGAATCACGTGTAAATGTAGACTGTAAAGTCTAAACGTGATGTAAAAGCCGGACACAACTGACCATTGTCTGCTGTTCTTTTGTAAAAGCCTAAGTAACTATTAAATGCGTACGGTATGTAACAGATCACCAATTTTCAGCGTTGGAAAAATTCTCTTTGTAAAAAGTGTAAAAATCTAGACCAATTTGATACGGTGGTTTAGGTAGTAGGTACAATAAAGAAAAAAAAGCCAAGAAATGAGAACAGACTAATCAAGATGACTTTATTTTTATCGTCTGCAAATTGAATATCCCAGACGGATCGTTAAATTTTTGTCCTTGATGATGAAAAAACAGCCAATTTTTTTCTATCGTATTGGTAACTTGATACGTAACTTTGTTATTGAAAAAAAGTATACCATGATACCTGCCTTTCAATATAAATTACCTACCTATTTTAAAGCTGAAAAAATATGACCTTTAATTTATAGTCTGAAATTTCTTCATGGATGAGTAATTTGTATGGAAAATTTTTTCGGATAGCTTTTCATCACCCTAATTGAAATTCAAGCTGAATTAATCTTGTGGTGTTTTCAACAACTTTAAAAATACGAATTTGCTAAATGATCTACTTCAAATTCGAGAAATTTAAGTAAATTTAACGATACCAGCAGCAAAAAAAGGTCCTTTTTTCAAGACGTTTCATTTCATTTAATTTTTTTTTTTTTTTTTTTACAAAAACTTAGAAATTTATTAGAGACAGAAAAACAAGTACTCGGAGGGTATCTATTTCAGCTTACTTTAATTTGAGTCCGACCTTTAGTGTTTCAATGACAATTGTATACTGATTAGTTTTTCAGTCATTATTTTAATGCATATATTTTTTTTTATGAGCAGTATTTACTCAGGAAAAAATGTCGATTTTCAAAGGAAAGAAATTGTCAGCTTTATTTCTGCTAAAAAAAATCAACTCTTAATTCTATTTTTACTAATAATATATATTTTTTTCTTATGATGCTGACTAAATTATTGGCGTATCTATTACTTTCTTCTGTCCAGAGTATTTTGGTTTTTAATTTTTTATCAATTTATTTACAGAATAAATTATATAATAGGTTATGGACATTTGGGCATCGAACGTCCACAAATTAAACTTTCTATTGAACGGTGTATAATTTCACACCATATACCCACACCTATCTTAATTAAATTTTGTATATTTTCTATAGCTGATGTGGTAACGAAAAAGTCGATTGATACGAGTTAAATTGTAGAGTTGTTAATGTTGAAACTGAATATTGATATCAGAATTCTAAGAATCATGCTTCGTCAATTTATTCGATTCATTTTTGTTAAAATTAATACCGACTTGTTTAATTCTATTTGGATGTTCTAATCTATAAAATTATTCCTTTGTGTATAGGAAAAAAAAAATACTCAAGTACGCAGAAAACGTAGAATTTGGCCTTACAGACATTTTATATCGGTACGAAAAACAAAAAAATAAAAAAAAATGACCCGCTATGAAAAATTTGCTTTAAACAGCGAAATTTACTCAAAGGTGGCTTATTTTATGTTATAAACACGTGCTCAGGTATACGATAGATTTTCAAAAACTTCATATACAACGTGACGCAATGATAGTACGCGTGCTCATGGTACAAAGAGTATGCGTGAGAATGAAGAGCACTGTATCTTTGTTGAATTCTGGCGTTCCGCTGTGGTCGACATTATTCACTTATTCGTGGCGCAATTCGTGGGTTAGTTTCGTTTTTTTGCGAGCCTTTTCAGCTGTAACGGGAATTGAGATTCACCTGTTGAAAGGCCTCAATTTCATTGTACAATTCATAGGTAAGCGTTTGCTTCATTCTAATCGAGAATAAAATTACATCGTAAATTTGCTTCGTCGCTTAAACCGTCTGAGCATTATTTTTGTTTTATTGGTAAGATTAATTTTTACGGTTGAAACGACTACGATTATTGTAAACGTTAAGGTGGGTTTTATGAAATAATAATTATACCGTAATACAGCTTTCTTTTTTACATACCAGATATATATTTTTCGCAATCCGCCATAAATTATTTATTTTGTGGAATTTTTTAAATATTCTATATTTCTGTTATGAACTCTTTCAAGTATGACATTAAAGAGAAAATTATACTTACAGGTACCCTAGATACCTGGTTATTTGGAAAAATTGTTTTATTGGTCAGATTCCAACTTGAAAGTATTTTTCCAACGTTAAATATTAATTTCTAACTTTTCAACGTGAACATTATCTGTAACAATTGTAAAAAAATCAAGAATCAACATCAAAGTAAAAGCAGTTTTATAAGTCTATAGGTATTATTTATTTTAAGAAATTCTGCGCAATTTTCCAACGTTTTAAAATAATTTCATAATCCGTAGGTACTCGGGTATTTACAAATTAAAAAAAAAAAAAAAAAATCGAAATGGATCGTACGGAAAAATTCTTTCTTATCTTTAACGCCAACTTTTCATTTTTTTAAGGGTTGGAATTTCTAGCGTTCGCGCTTTATACGTGGGTAACTAACTTTTTGACTAAAAAATGATAAGGTTAATTATAATTTTTCACTGACAGCTTTAGAGAAGGGAGTTTATATAACATTGTAGATGTAGGGTTTTTTTTTTTTTTTTAGATTGAAAATTTTTGTTCTTATTATGTTTACTACCTACATTATTTAATTTTGAAACAAAATTAAAAGTGATGATCAAGTCATAAAGAAATTTTATTCGAAAACTTTACCGTAGAGTTTATCTATTGAAAGAGTGTTTAACCCCTCAGTATCACACCATGAAAATTAATTTTTTTTTTCAATAAATGGTTTTCAAGAAGTAAGGAGCAGAAAGAAAAGAATATATTTTTCGTTTCCATTCATAACTTGAAATTTTTTGAACGAATATTTCTTTTGAATCAACAGTTTGAGTAGTGTGCGATATAAAACAACGAAATCTAAGTTATATATTCAAAATATAAAGGTAAAATTTAAGAATTTAATACGTTTCGGAAATCAGCACAGTTTAAATTCATTTTTAATTCCGGACTTGTTCTGTTTTAGAATAAATAAAACGACAATTTTTCAATTTTATTAATTAAAATTTTAATCAGTATGCAATAGAATTAAAAAATTCTATTCTAATTTTCAATTTTTCATGTTTTAGTTACTCACTGATTGAAGTTGGTTTTTACAGTAGTTTCAAATTATGTATATATGATGAATTGATGATAAATTATAATAAAGCACTTTTTATTAATTTTATAATGCTTGATTTTCGGTCAAAGATATTCAAATTGAAAAGATCAAAAAAATTACTGCATTTCTTCACTTATCAATTTTCATATCAAGTATCATTTAGTTATTATTTGTTTACTGCAAAAATTATTTCTCACGTAATTACCATCGAATTACGTTATTTTTTTAAAACATTTTTGTTAATTGTAATACAACTGGTAACATTGATTATATCCGACATTTTCTTAACTTTTTTTTTTTTGATAAAAGTAACAGAAACAGAAGATAATTAAATTTAAATTAAAATTTTACAAATTAGTAAATTTATTTGAATTAGTAGTGTCGTAAAATGAAATGAAAGTCGCAAAATTTAGATCTAAACTTGATCCGGTTATTCAAAGTAGTAATTGCGTTAACTTCAATTCGATGTGAACCATTACTGGTACGTTTTGTGTCGTAACATTGGACAAATTTGGTACAAAATTAAAATTTTCTGCACAACTCGCTCAGCAACAAGTAGATTTATGTATGTAATATGTTGAATTTGAAAGCGTGCAGCTCTAGTTTAAATTTGTCGTTCGCAGTATTCGTAGTTCTAGAGTGTTTATCCTTTATCGTCGTTCTAACGTATGTTTGATTGTTTCTATGTTTAATGATGCATTACTCCTAAAAGACATTAATGTCGTCGAAATACAAAGATACGAGTACACGTCATACCTACATAATTGATATCAATATGTGTTGATGCTGTAAGATCTCTTATTTACAATTCGAGTGCTGAAATTATTCCAATCGAGAATCGGCGTCGAACAATGGTATGTGGTAATTCAGTACATTTTTGATGAAAATATACGTAGCTTTTACACTTTGAAGTTACGTACCCAGTTGAAACAAACAGAAACACTTTCCAACATTCCAAGTGTTACTGTTGTTTGTTCAAATTCGAGTACAGCTTCGCTTTTATTCTTAACAGGAAATTGTTGTTTTGATAATTCGACAGTTTTAAACTATTTATTATGAAAAATATCTCCATGACTTTCATCGTCGTTTCCAAAGTTTTGGTTTTCGTGGTAAAGAAAACGAACAGAAACAGTAAAGAATGCTGATTCTATTAGATATACTTCGACTTTGTACAGTTCTGTTCGAATATCGAATAATATTGTTTTTCTATTAAAATCTTGAGCAATGGTTTCGTATTCGGATGTTTTCGTGGTTTGTCATCGTTCTGAGATTAGAGTAAATAGTTCGGCAACTAGTTTCATTTTCATGTTAAAAAGCTCATCATTATCGATCTTAAATGCTCAATAATTTTCACTATATTTGAGAGAGGTAAGCTGCAGTGAACCTACATATGTATATTATTATCTGAAAAGTTGGATAATCGTTATCCATACAGTTACAACTCTATTTCCAGTCAATCTTCTCCAATTCATTCTCGGATGCTTATTTTTTTGTATTGAAATCATTAAAATAAGCACAAGTAACTGATAGGCATGTACATATTTTAGAAACGAATTAAAAAAATTTACCGATAGCTATTTTTAATGCAGAAATTGAACTCGAAAAATACCATCACCAAGATGTAGTGATGCGTTTTTTTACGTCTTTGTTTACATTTAGAAGTGAATTCAAAATGGAGGATAGTTTTTTTTGGGAGTAAAATTACAAGTTAATTTGAAGTAAAAATTTTGGATGATTGTGATGTTGAGAAAATCAACATTCTATGTTGTAAGTATTGAAATTTGAAATTTCGATTTTTTTGAATTCAGTGACTGAATTTGAATCAAAATCTTACGTATTTAATGATTACTTAGTCTAATTTTTCTTGTTATCAGTTTCGAAGTTATGTGTTTCAATACAGTAAAGATCTTGGGTTGATTTTTTCATGATTCAATTTTTCCAAAGTTATAATAGTCTATTTCATTTCACTTGGCGTTTGGGAAAAAATAAACAAATGCTAATTAATTAATAGGATATCTTAATGTGGTCATTTTTAGACATCTTATTGACTAATGAGCATTTGTTCACTTTTTTCTTGGTAGCAAGTTGAATGAAACAAATAGAAATGAATTACAAGGTAGTATAGTCTGCTCAGTTAAAATTGAGCTCTCACCGCTACAAACATAATTATTATTAACCAATCAGATGACTAGGAATTCAATATCGAGCAAATTTCTAGCAATTTAATTGGTTCATAGCTTACCTATTGTTTACATTTTTATTCTGATAACCAGGGCTCAATTTAAATTGAACGGACTATAGTTACTTCTGATAAGGAAATTAAACAAAATGGCCGCTTATCACTATTTGGTTTGTTTGCTATGATGTAATTGGCTAATTATTTTAGAGCCTATGTTTACTTCCATTGTACACAATTGTTTGAATTTCAAACTCGAATTTTTTTAGTTTTATTGAAGTTGAAAGCGTGAAAAATTTTCAGCGAAAAGGAAATTTAACGTAGAATATTATATAATTGAAATAAATTATTTGTAGGTTATTGAAAGATTTGAATTCTCAAATTGATATACGGCGAACTAATGTGATCGATTGCCATTTTGTTTAATTTCTCCATTCTACTGTAGAAAAATACTGAAACTAGCTAAAAGGGGTATAAAAACAGTTGAAAATATATGGGTATCATGAAACGATTAAAGAATACATTGTTAAAAATAAGTAATTAATGAGAAATCGAAATCTTAACTTTCTGTCTCGAATTGCTCTTAATTAACAAGTTGAGATTTCGCTGTAATTATAATCTCTTCCTGTTTTTGATTCCGTTAGGAAAAAAAACTTTTGAACTTTTTAGAGCTCACACTTCTATGTAACTTTTGTTGTATGATTTGTAACCTGTCGAAGTTATTTTCTGGCATCATTTTTCTTATAAAGTCGAATGGGTATATCTAGTATAACGTGTATAGGGTAACTTTTCCTTTTAAACTCGTATTTACAAAATTTCAACAAAAATGCCGGGAAAGTGAGAAATATTGTTCTCAACTTCTCAAGATTACAAAATTCAAACAAGAATATTAATTGAAAAAAATTGCTAAATTTTCCATTTCTTTATTTAATTTTCCTTATTTACTCTGTCATATTGTCAATGAAAATCAGACTATTGTAAACAATCAACCTACGTCACATGCAAGGGAGCATTATCAACGGATCTCTTTTTTGATTCGAGGCAAACTAGACATATATGAGCGGAAATGACTTCGGATCAAAATCCACTTCGGTTCAAAATCTAGGAAAGGGTTGCTGAAGTATAAAAATATTTAATATATATTTTTTTAACCAATTGGTAGAGAATCAAGCATTGTTGAACATATCCAAAAATCAGCGTCGAAAAGTTTTCCTTCTATTTGACCTTGGAAAAAGTTGTATCGTCGCATAACTACCTACCCCATTTAGTTAGCTTGCTGAAATTTAACGTGTCTAAATGTATGTTTGGGAATAGGAGTGATGGGGGGGGGGCTACTTCTCAATTTCATTGCACTTTCTTCCAGCTCCAAAAAAGTGGTGGGGGTTTGGTGAGGTTAGGTTCGTTTCTTGCCATTTTTCGAGTTTATATGTACGTCCAAATTGAGCTGGTGGATTGAAATTTAGCAAGTGGATTTCTAAGTAGTCTAAGGAGTGCTTTTTGTGAGGTTTTCACTTTCCAGCCATATTGAGCTTCGCCCTCCTTACAGTCGCTAAAAAGTAACTTTTTGGGAGGCTATTGTTTTTCATAGTTGTTCCTCATCGCATAATTCTCACCCAAGTACAGCTAAGGAGTTAAAATTCAACAGGTACATTTGGTAAGAATCACAGATATGCTTTTTTGGGATTTCAACGATTCACTGCAAAAACACAAACATCATATGTGTATCTAAAACAGTTCTCGTAACCCTAATATTTTAACCTGATTTACTATGCCATATTTCAACGAAAGCCAAACTACTATGGTCTATCTAGCTACGGTGGATGAAGGAGGAATATCAACAAAATCCCTTTTTTTTGATACCTAGAAAACCATTACAACCGTTTTTGGCAATGCCAGATTTAATCCCCCCCCCCAACTAAAAACTATTTAGTCAGCTCAATATCGATCAAAATGATTAAAATTTGGGAAACAGATTTAGATTAATGGCGGATTTGATATTCTGAGGTGGCAATGACCTTGAGTCATAATTCAAGTATGCTTAAATTTTGGGGGGGAGGGGGTGCTGCGAGGCTAAAATGAAGAAACGGTTTTTTTTTAAAGCCAATTGATAAACGATCCAAAGTTGTATAACATATCCAAAAGCAAGCTTCTTAGGCTAATTAGGAAGGGAGACGTAAGGGATTTTCCCGTTTTTGACCTTGAAAAAAAGATTTTCCTCCTCTGTATGCCCTCCAAATTGAGATAGGAAGCTGAAATTCGGTATTTAGACTTAGTAGGAGCCATAGGTGTTAGTTTTGGGAGTTTCGACTTTTCAAACTCATTGCGCTCCCTTGCAGCCTCGAAATGTATTGGTTTCTTGGGTGGGTTTCCATATGTTCTGAGTTTGTTCCTCGCATAACTACCCTCCAAATTGAATTCAGAAGTTGAAATTTGTTATGCAGATTAGGGTGGAATGAAAAAAAATATTTCTCAAATTTGACCAAACTCTAGGAGTTGATTGGTTTTGAATTGAAAATCCATCATACAAAATTTTAAGCACCTAGCTCAAAGAGAGTGGAGCTGTGGCTCCTCAAAGTAGTGTCATTTTTGGAAAGAAAAAAAACAAAGTTTTCCGTCACTTAAGCCTCTTAAAAATGGTGTAAGACTCTGGTCATAAAGTTAGAAAGAAGCTATTTGAGTTTTATCGCTAGGTAGACTCCGAAACTCAAATTACATGTTTTCAGCTCTATGGCTGATGGCTGGGGTACTACACCATTTTTAGGGTGTGTAAAGGAGAAAAACTACATTTTTTTCAAAATAGCCCCGTTTTTCGGGTCCATATCTCAATTCCCCGTTGAGCTAGGAACACAAAATTTTTTATGGTATGTTCTTAACTTGAAGTCAATCACCTCGGTGAGTTTGGTCAAAATCAGAGGTAAGTTTTTTTTTCACTCCACGCTATTGTAGATCTGGTATCGGTCTTGAATGTGCTTTTTGGGGGCTACAGCTATTTACTCCTATATCTACCTGTAGCATTACCACTGTTCAAGAAAAAAAAATCCCACGACGCTCCTTTTTTTTTTTTTATTCCATAAGTAGACAGTTTGAACATCTTTTTAATGTATGAAGATCAGCCTCAAAAAGCATTGCAAGGAGATGCTTTAAAAAAAAAAAAATCTCAGCTCTTAAAAACTGTTTATATACGAGTACATTTCCATCTCTAGCTTATTTGGCTTCTACTAATCCTAATTCTCGGTTCCAATTTGGTACCTTTACTAACTTTACGCAATAAATAAAGTGAAAACTGATTTCAAGTTGTTAGTCAACGTCTTTCGTATGGGAAGTTTTGAAAAATTAGCACCAATTTCGGAGTTTGAAAAGTTTTATGAAGTATCACGTATGTTTCTTGGTTACACATGGTACATCTAACGTATGCAATATACATATATCGTGTGATAGTGGAATCTAAACATTAATAATATTCCTTATGTACAGGTAGTAGAGGTATACAGGTACATAGACCTACATATTTTAACGTATATAAGGACCGCAATGAAAATAACATTTTATCTGTAGACTGAATTAAACTAAGTCTAATTTTACATATTTCTTGCGCAAAGAACCATCATCTCGAGGGACTCGTTTATAATATTCGTCTTCACTTTCATAACTATACCTACCTACCATTGTGGTACATAGTCATTTTACTACCTAAGACAGCAATTCTCGTTTGATATTCTTCCAATTTTGGTTTTGCTACACATGAAAAGTACACCGTTAGATGGATAGAATATAACCAGATGAAAAACACACACACTTTTACATACCTATAACTACCGTCGATCGCAATTGGAATCAGTTCTTTTAAAAGGTAAATAAGCTGATATCCACCCTCTCGCTGTTATATTCGCAAATATTGAAATTATAATCACAAAATACCGACTCGCCGTACCAATAAAATCGTTCGAATATTTAATTTGAAAATTCGAACATAAATCTGACCATAGCTACAGGTACATTTCGTTGGTTGAAAATATCTAAATTATGGGTTGAATAGCCTTATTAATTACACCGATATTAATTGTGTGATGAGATGGAGTAAGCAGCATAAAAAGTACACGGAGATGAGGACATTTTATATACGAGGAAAAAATTTTCAATAAATAAACTCGGCTTTTAATTTGGTTCTTTTATCGTTGTAAGAATTACAGATTTAATTTTATAAATAAAATTTTTCTTGGCGCCGACGCCGCGCCAAAGCGCCAGTTCTTATTAAACAGATGAAAAATAGCTTAATATATTTTTTTGCAGCTTTTAATGAAAATTCCACCTGGTGTTTTGTTAAAACGTTGTCCGTTATCATTATCTTGCGTATCACGTTGGCATTATTTTTAATGAAACTTGATTCCTCCTTCGGTAGAGTTCGAAATTCTCGAAAGTTTCATCGTTGTTACTTTTTGTGTTTTATTTATTTTACTTTTTTTATTCGCTCGTTGTTGGGCGGACACGACGACCATTCGATGGAGAAAAAATTATAATTTTTTTCCAAACTTTGGTTATTCGATTTCGCGGTAATTATTATTTTTTTCTTTTGGTGGCGCGATAATTTTAAATTTTTATGCAAACAGAATTTAAAAAAGAAATTCCATTTTAATTTGAATAATTTTTGTAAAATTAATCTCTTATTTAACGAGAACGCTAGAGAAGTTTTTCTCACGCTGCAGCAAGAGGAAGAGGGTAAAAATAAAGAATGATGAAAATCACCCTTCATCAACTTATCGGGCTTGTATTCGCATAATTACCAACCAATTTATATGTACATTCATTCGTCACGGATGTATTTTGAATTTTTCGTCGTTCGACGAGTTTATCGCCTTTCTGTATGAGCAGAAATTGTTTAGTATACGTAACTTTTTAGAACTCTGGATCGGCTGTTCCATCGTCAAACGCCGACCCAACGTCGTGCAACAGTTTTCAAAAGGAAAATTTCATATTTTTCAAAGCCTATTGAAAGCGTCGTAATTATCGATAAAAATCATCTAGTCTCGAGAGTGTATTTTTATCAATGGTAGGTATTTGATAAAAAGCATCGGTGCGAGAAGATTTGAATATTTCAATTTTATATACTTACGTGTACCTACCTACCTACCTACCTACCTACGTGCATAAACCTTAAACACGACGACAACCTATTACAAACCAGATTCGAATAGCTGTTTTGAAATTTGCGCCTTATTATGTATTATCATCACCATCATCGGTGTGTAGAAAAGTCGAAAATATAATTTCGGTTTCGTTAATTATTTATAGAATTTTTAACGACGTTTTGAAACTTTCATACTTTGTCGAAAGGGAAAACGTGGCTTTTATATAATTTAACATTTTATTTGTCGTATCTTATATACCTGTTCGTTTTGACTTTTGTATATTTTGGCCTTTTGCTCCAATCACTAGCCTATGTAAAGATGAAAAAGAACGTAATTTATCAAACCTTTGTACCTGGCTACGAATTCCGAATTATACTACGTAGCACAAGTACCTTCACTTTTTTTTTTTTTTTTCCTCGACCATTGTATGAAGAAATTTTCATTTTTATGGTATCGATGCGAGCGACATAATAACAACAACAACGTGCTGGGAATTACGTCGTCGCAAAAATTGAACAGCTACCTTTTTTTAAAACCCAACCTATACATATATACGTTGCATTGGCCTATTATGAGCTCGCTCAGTACCTTTTTTTTAGTACGTGTATTATACCAGCTGAAATGTGATTTTCTATAAAGAATCTATCGTTCGGGGTCCGTTTAAAGATCTTTAATTTTTATCATCTTCTGTACCAAGTCACGCTTTTCACGTTTCAGATCGCGACTAAAATTGATTGTTTTTTTCACGATAGGTATAAAAGAAGAGGAAAAAGCAGAAAAAACAAAATTATATTTTTTCTTAAAACTTTCAGTTCGTATATACTTATTCAAAAGCTACGCTATCTTGTTAAATATTTATTTTCGATGGTTTACGCGCCAGTGAGAGACAAAGATAGAGATATACACGGGGAAAAAAAAAGAAATAGTATTCGAGTGGTTTTAAGTGTATCTCTTTAGATGGTTTTATAGTCTGCACATCAGAGCGTAGTCTATTTTATACCTAAATTAATTGTATCATTTTTCCTTATTTTCAAGTATTTCGGAAACGTAAGCCGTTTTATTTTCGATGAGAAATTTTCTTCAAAGTGATAGCTGCACGGTTTTTGCATATAATATTATTATTATTATTATTATTATTATTTTTATTTTTATCTAAGCGAACAAAACTGTTAGAAGGTTACGTCAAATAGTACCGACGTACCTAAGCTTTACTAATGAGATCTGATTTTTTTTCTACCCTCAGCTCTTTCCAGTTTCCAACAGTCGAGATTTAATATATGTCTTCGAGATTATATGAATTATTTATACGGTTTAGTTCTTTTTATTACTTTTTTTTCCTCTTTTCGAGGGTTGTTGCTTATTTGCCATGTTTTAATATTAAAATTCAAAATTTGCGGTCAATTTTTATGATTTCAATATGAATTTTTATACAACAAACTATATAAATTAGCAACAAGGCGCGGTGAAAGAATACGAAATTTATTTATCATTTTATGCATTTATAATGAGGTTTAAATTATGCTCCGCGTGCCGTGCCGTGCCGTGCTGTGCTGTGCCGTGCCGTCTCCAACACCATTGGACTAAATGTTTTGTTTGATCGAGATTCAGCTCCGAAGTACTCGAGGGATATGTCAAAAAAAGACATTTATTCGAACTAATCCCTGTAGAAGGTTTCTTTGCGAGATTCTTTAGATTAAAAGAGGCCCTCAATGTGTTACGCTGTGGTGTTTTTTTCAGAAATATCTCGCAAAATATTGTGTTTTTTGAGAAAATAGTAATCACAAAAATTATTCCCCTTAAAATTCCCTATCGAAATGGTTATAATGAATTTTTTCGAAAAATGTGTTTTAACTTTATAAAATTACGATTTTTAATCGAGTAATATTTCACCCTCCCTTATAATATGATCATCCTAACAGTTGTAATCCTTTTCAACACTCTAGTGTTTTCTGTGCGCAAACAGGTTTTCGAAGTGATGTTTTTCAAGGTTAAATTTGTTGGAAGGGGTATCCAGGTACACCTAAGCTTGTATAATATGTGTTGTTTAGTGCTTGACTTGCTCCAAATGTGTCCTCGATTCGCGTGTATCTCGCGATTTTGTTCGTATTATGTGTTTTGTGTTATGAAATGGAATTGTGCACGATTTCTAATGAACAATTATAGTCACAAAAAACAATTAACGTTAGCCCAAGGGGAATTTCATCGTTCATTAATGCTAGTTAACGTCGTCAGGATGGCAAAGTTAAAGCATTCAAATCTCCTTTGGTTGTGCATATCAATTGCAGGAAAAGTTATATGTTGGAAAGAAACATCAGATGTTCGATATTTTTCAGGTAGTTTGGTGATTTTCGACGTGATCGTCATAGCTTAAAATCAAAATAGGCATTTTCCATTCAGTTGCAGACTTTGGTTATTATCATTTGATCTCTTTTTTTTTAATCGGTGAACGAACATTTGTACTCTGAAGGGGATGTAAAATATATAATTGAAGCGTACCGCTTTAAGATCTCGTAACGTTCCAATCTAAAATATATAGGTGAATATTTAAAATTACTAACCTGCTCATTTTTTTATTTTAAATCTTTCGATATGTTTCTTCCGAATGTATATCTTTTCCTGCAATGCTGATTAGTTGATTGGCAGAGGTCATTTTCATCATTTATTGTAGTTAAAAGCAATCAAACTTTCGAAATGAAAATTTGAATAGGTGTACAAATTATGGGTCATTCGGTACTCTTGACAAATTTTCTACTTGTGGTGCAACTTACGTGTTTCTGATAAAAGCCATTCTTATGGAATGAGGAGTGTAGGGGGATAGGAAAAGGCTGAAAGAAAAGAGGAAGTTGGCAATTTTCTCCATTATACAGAGTGTTTCGGGAGTGGACGATAATATTAAGGGAGGTGGTACGCCAGACCTTGTACATGTGTGTTATGATGGTTGCCTACCTGTCTGGAGATTCATTGCTGCTGTATGGAAAATTTAATTTTTCATTTTAGGTAATAAATTT
>FIZR01008234.1:0-38724 GCA_900060175.1 Ferrisia virgata
AGACGCGTCTAGGATCCTTAATGAATGTACATACCAAATTTCACGTATTTGGGGCAGTGAGGGGATGTAAAGGGGCTGAAAAGTTGAGAACCCGAAAAGGCACATGCAGGGTTCCTTTTGAATGCACATACGAAATTCCAACGGTATCACCATAAATCATAATTATATTCCATTCTCATCTAGATTCAAAGGTTGGTATATTAGGTACTTTATTTTTTAATCCAAATTATACATACAATTAAGTAATTCTGATTTTTTTTGAATAAAAATATTTTAGCGATGAAACCAGATTGAAGCAATGAAAATCTGAATCCATCATTCATGGCAAAATATATCGTTCAAAAATCGCGATTCTCTACACAAGGCATATTCATATTTCAGTTTATTGGTCACTAGCAATAATCACGCTTATTTCTTCAGCACGTTAAATTTCACCCTTATTTATGATGTTAATTGTATTTTCAATGAATGAGAAATTTCAAAACGAATGCATACAGATAGTTTCAACTTTCAACCAAATATTCGATCAAGATTCAAATTAATGGGAAAAGGTTACCGGATATGAATAAGTTTCGAAAATAATATTAAAATTTTCGTTACCTCAATTTCTTGCTTAGCACGTTTTTCTTCTTCGTCTCGACGTTTTCTGATATTTTCCAAATCGTGTTTCGCTTCGTTGAAAGATGTCAAGAAAAGGTCGAAAATGCCGAAAAAGTCGTCCGGCTGAATGGTCGAGTTATCTTCGCCGAATAAACGAACAGCTCGATCAAACTGCCAAATATTTGTCATAATCGTGATTGAACGAACTGAATTATGAGGGGGAAAAAATAGTAACGAGATACTTCACAAATACAAGGTACTAACTCTGGTCTTCATATCTTGAAATAGATCTTCGAGTTCTGAAAATCGACACGTGGCGGTGGTCAAAAACTCCTTCATGACTGGTAAAAATCTATCGCCGTGAATTAGGGGTTGTACTCGATGGAATTCAATTTCACGTTCTACTTCTTTAAGGTTGTTACGTAACTGTAGCATATCCTTTTCGAGTTCAGCGATACTGCGGAGATGAAAAAATAATAAGACTAAGAAAGATTGAAAATTTAAAAAAAAAAAAACAAAAAACAATCAACTCTCACCTGACTTTGGACGCATTTCTAACGTGTTTAATGTCTTCTTCGAGGTTCAAGACGTCCTTAAACTGAAACGATAAATTCATTGGATTATATCAACACCGAAGACTGTAGATTCCGATAGTAATTTCAAAAATTTAAATCTCACCTTTTTATCGGCAACTTCGACCAAATAATGAAGCAACGTAGTACCTTTGAATGAACTAGATTTCGTATCCGCTAATTTATTCAACGAGGCTAATCTGAATCCAAGAGCATTGCCTCGGGCACCTCGGTTCATATAGTTACCCAAGGCTAATACGATTTCCAGTAATTTTTTCAATTTACGTGATCTAGCTACTTCTCGAGAAGCTTCCATAACGGCTTTAACTCGAGGTTCGATTTCCGATACCCAAGCGTTAAATCGTTTTTTATAATGTAAACTACGAAGCCTCTGTTCGTAATGAGGGATTCTGAAATAAGAAATGGATATCAAATTGTACATAATAAGAAAGATGATAAAAGCACAAAAAATAATACACATATAAGAAACCATCGTCTAGTCTGATTTTTTACTGATAGAATAAAAAAGAGGAGCGCTTTGGGACATTTCTTCTTGAACAGTGTTAGGGAAAAGGGGTACAAGATTGGAGTGAATAGCTCTGAAACCTCCCTCCAAAAGGCACATCTAACAGGGGAACGGTCAGAAGTGTCAAGAACGAATCTGACCCTCGATGAGGTAACTAATGCAATATATGCCTTTTATCTGAAAAACGCTTGGTTTTCAAGTAACAGTGTTGCCAAGTTTAAAAATTTTAAATTTTTGAAAAATCATAAAAAATTAAATTTTGAGTTTTTACAAGAATCAATTCAGCTGAAAAATAGTACTCCCCAAGACGAACAAAAAAGGTTATATAGACCAACTTCCTGCATTGCAGTGGGACTGAGATATGAATTTTTGAAAATTCTAAAAATTTCAAAAGTTTTCAAAAATCTCAAAAATTGCATTTTGTAACATGAAAATTGAAGCATTTAATAAATAATAGTCACGAAGGTGAAGGAAAAAGGTTGAAAGGACCAACTTTGCACGTAGCTTTAGCAACGAGGAATGAATTTCTTAAACAGTGCTTCAATTTTCATGTTACAGAGTGCAATTTTTTATTTTTATTTTTAAAATTTTTGGATTTTTTAAAAATTTATATCTGATTCCCATTACAATGTACGAAGTTGGTCTATATAATCTTTTTTGTTCATCTTGGGGAGTACTATTTTTCAGCTGTATTAATTCTTGTAAAAATTAAAAATTTGATTTTTTATGATTTTTCAAAAATTTTTAATTTTAAAACTTGGCAACACTGTTACTCGAAAATCAGCAGCAGTAAGAAGGCAACCTCTCGAACAGATCCGTTCTCGATACTTCTGACCGATTTCTTGTAAGACCTATACTAAATCTGTATGTTAAATTTCAACACTCAAGTAAAAGTCGAAGGGGAGTTATGAGAGGAACTAACTCAAAAAATAAGAAAAATGGACTAAAAATTCATTTCCGGGTCTGTGAGGGAGTGCAATGAAGCTGAACAGTCAAACCCTTCAAAAGATACGTCTAGTGATCATACTGAATCTACATACCAAATTTCAACTTCCTAGCTCAATTTAAAGGGGAGTTGGACGAGGAACAAACTCAAAACATTAGAACATCCGCCCAAAAAACCAAATTTCGGGGCTTTAAGGAGGAGCAATCACATATCAAACTTCAACTTCCTGGCACAATTTGGAGTGGAGATAGAGGGAGAAAAAGTCAAAATGGGAGAAAACCTCCCTCCTAATTAACCTAAGAGGCTGATTTCTGAAAATGTAATACAACTTTGGATTGCCTGTCAACTGACATAAAAAGGAACAATTTTTGGGATTTTAGCCCCTCAGAACCACCTTTTCAAAATTTGGGCATCATTGAATTTTGATTCGAGGTCAACTTCACTCCAAAATATCAAATACGTCGCCAATCTAAGCCTAATTTCCCAAATTTGATAGATTTTGGTCGGTATCAAGCTGAGCAAATGATGTTTGGTGGAGGGGAGAGAAGAGAATGAGGAATAAAAATTTATCCCCTCACCCGCCAAAAGTCAATAGACCTTAATAGACTAGTTTTCATTGACAATATGACACAGTAAATCAGTCTAATAATAAAATACTCACTTGGATATTTCATATAAGAATCTATCGGCTCTGGCCAAACTATCGATTTCTTCGCTGTGTTCTTCTAGCAAAGCAGATTCCTCAGGAGTAGGGGTAAATTTGAGGAGTTGTTCGACCATATCTAAAGGTAACTGATCTCTACAGTCCATGCTTAGTATAACTCTGCAAAATCGAAACATCATTTCGATCAGTTAATTTTTTTCAAAATAAATCTATACTTGGAAATTATTACGACAGAAGAGGGAGAACCGTACTTGGAAATTTCTTCGTCTGACATTTTCAACTTGGATAACAAAATTGTGCAATTCTGAGCACGTCTGCCGTCTATCACAGATAATATTTTAGTTCTATTTTTACCAACTAATCTGAGATCCTCGACGGAGCCTTCATTCTGCGAATATAAAAAAAAACTTAGCTTATTTCCGGCCACAAATTGAATATTCTATCACTTCTGAGTTAGGCTCACATTAGCTCCGGCCTTTTGGTAAGCGCAGAATAACTTATCGATATTTTCCAACTCCATAACTTTGTACAGTTTGGTATCATCGAGTTCAGTCCAAACGGTACCGTTCACTTTGGCATCGGGTAACTTGGACCAGTTGAATGATTTCAGCGGATTCGACGGTTTCGGCACGTTCTTGATTTCCGTCCGGACCGGTGGTAACGAGGGCGGGGGCGCCGGAGCGCAAGGAGGAGCTGGTATACCAGGCGCTGGAGGTGGAGGAGGAGGAGGCTGCTTGGGTGCTGAGACCACTGTAGCGGCTGCAGGGGCTACGCCGTTACATTGAGCTTTTTCCAAAGCGGAATCGGCGTTTCGTAGACCGACAACCTGGTAAACGAAAATTGAACAGTTTAGAGTATTCGACGAAAGAAAAAATAAAATAGAAAAAAAATGGAAACGAAGAAATTACCTTAGCGTCATCTGGTAAGCTACCAGAATTGAGTAGAGTTTCGAGTCGTTTTCTTTCATCTTGTTCGTATGTGGCTCGGTGCTCTAGTTCGCTAGTTCGATCTTCCAATTCGGAGATCTTTTGACGAGCTTCCAAATGAGCTGCTGTTTCTTTTTCCAGACGTTCTTTGACACGTTGTAAGCTGGCTTCGATGTCTTCCTATGGAAAACCAAAAATAAATTGGAGTTAAGGTTTGAAACTAGTCTTTTTAATAAGGTGATAATTTCCATCTAGACCCTTTCATGTGGGCAAGATAAAAAAATTACTAGCACTATCGGATTCAGCGCGAAAAATACATACAAATTGATACCCAACACGATATCGTTTCGATTGGTTCAATTTGACTCCTCAAATTTGAGTATCTGCTCAAATTCTACATTTCGAATTATTTCAAAGCTCTAGCATTAATCAAACGAATCTACATACGCTCAGAATAAAATGATTAAAAAGTAAATTTGAGATTGAAATCAAATGAAAATTTCAATTAAAGAAAATACTCAAAATTAACTCATCGGAGAGACACTCAACTCAAAATTGGTGTGTTTCTTAACCAGCTCCAGAAAGAGCTTTCAAGATCTTCAGGTGCAAAGTTCTTTTTGAAATGACGTTATTACTTCGTCTTAACAAATTCAGTTTCTCAAATTTAATTAATCAAGTTTCTCAAATTTGAGCTATCGTCAGAAATCAGCTCAAAGATGCCAATTTGGATACATATGGCGTGTGACATATCAATGTACAGGTTTTCTGAGCTTCTGAGTTCAAATCTCGAGTGAAAAAGACTATTCGATGTAATTTAAAACACCTCCCTCCCCTTAGGGGAGTGATAATTCTCAACGAGCTAGTACAGCCCACGATGACTTTTCAATTTACTCCAAGATATCATTAGCATCTTCCCAGTACTTACTTTTTCTTGCGTTTTACGATCTAGTTCTTGTTCTTTCAACGCTAATTTCGTTACTATTTCCAAATTTTCTTTCTCCAACAGATCAGCTTTAGCTCGAGCTTCAGCCAATTCTTCTTCTTTGGCGAGTCTGCGCACAAGCAAGAAAATTCAGCCAAATTAGACGATGTTATAACTTCCTGAAAATAGTAAAAAAGCAACAAACAGCAAGCACTTGATTTACTCACAGGTGAATAATTTCTTTAACGTTGATGTTAATCGGCGTGACATCATTATCAGTGCCATTTTCAGTCTGCAGAACAATTTGCTGAACGATTCTGTCGAATAACAACCAATGCTGCGAATGATTACCGTAATCCACTGGAACAAATCGTTAACCACACACATACGGATTATATTTCAGCTCATAACCATGTGCGGAAAATTGCTACCAATTATACATTTGTAAAACGATTTTTAACACCTTAGCTTAGATTTCATTTCATTATTCCATTACTCGGACGTCTATCAAGTTAAATGTTATAATTATGCGTTCTCGTCGTAAACGACACATAACAACACCTTCTAGGAAATAATTAACATATACGATGAATAATTAAACGTGTAAGAAAATAAAGAGTTACTCCTTTTTACTCTCATTTTCATTTACTACTTATAGTACAAGGCGATCGAAAAACGTAATTGAAGGACTATTCAGTCTCGAAAAACTTACATGGCAGCAGAAGGCAATGGTGAAGTAACGATAACAGATGAGGATACGCTTGCGTATGACTTAGTTTACTTCTTAATAATTCGAACATAGCTGTCGAGCTGTTTATATCTACTTGATCCTGCAAAAGAAAAAATTTACAATATTTAAGAAGAAAACTAACTCGTTACCATTAAATTGCGTACAAATACCTACCACGTTATATTTTCTGGCTAGCTCTTTTTCGTCTTCGTTTCGCACCATTTCGAAAAAATCTAAATGCCTGAAAACAACAAGTCAATTCAGTCGATAAAAAAAGATAATATCGAAAAATAAAGAAAAAGAAACGAAAACGATCATCTCAAAAAAGAGACAACTGTTTTTTTTTTTTTTTGAACATCAGAACCATGCAGGGTGTCCAGCGAGATGATGTCAAGACTTGAAATTTAGATGTAACTGCCTGCTAAAAAAAAACCACGTTAAATGAAGATGTTGCCTATCTTGAAAATACAAGGCACAAATAAATTTTTTCGTAAAATAATGATTGAAATGAATGTTGAAGTAAGGAAACGGCTAGCAGAAGGAAAACTGGGCAAATTTTGTGATGCTCATTTTTTGACTAACTTCGAAATTGAAGGGGCCATTTTGCCAATTTGATTAAAATGAAATCTTTCAAAAAAAAATGGAGGATATGGGCAGTACATAGAAATTTGAACAAATTTTGTTTTCTTCATTGTTTGGCTAACACAAAAATTGTAAGAGCTATAAGCAATTTTTTTCCAAAAATATATTTCATTTTTTAATAATTTTAATATAGATCCTTCAATTTTTGAGTTAGTCAAAAAATGAATAGAACAAAAATTATTTAACATTTCATGAATTATCCATATCTATCATCATCTGTTCAAAAAAATAGTCCCTTCAATTTTGAAGTTAGTAAAAAAATGAATATCACAAAATTGGCTCAGTTTTCCATTTGTAATCCATCCAAATGCTCAAAATTAGTCTCAATCATCATTTTTTGAAACATTCATTTTCTAAATAGGCAACTTCTTCATTCGACATGTTTTTTTTGGTCATATCTAAATTTTAAGTTTTGACACCTCGCCGGACACCCTATACACGTACCTAAATGTAATTCATTTAATAATTTAGTTTTCTCGAGCACTAAAACTCACCTATCCAAAGTCTGATTTTCGTGTTTTCGCAATTTATTGATGACTGGTTGAATTCCCAACATGATGAATTCATATCTGAGATGCAATCTGAACTCGAGACTTTCTTGACCAGGGCCATAACTCAAGACCGCATTAACGAATGACATTATGGCGGTTTTAAGGCTGACGTCATCTTTATAAAGGCCTGTGCTACGATCTAGGTCATTGACTATACCCTGAATCAGACGAAAAAACAAAATTAGATATTCTATCGACTTCAGAGTGCATAGTTGATCCCCCCCCCCCCCCCAATCAAGGACACGTACTAACTCTCAACCCTCTAGTTCAATTTTTACGAAAGACAAGCTCTTTACAAACTAAAAAAGCTGGAAAAAGTTCCCAAAAATTAATCTTAGGAGGGGGGGGGGTCCAAGCTATTTGAAATTCATATTCACCATCCTTCAGCTCAATTTGGAGGAAAGGGACTGGAGAAGTAGTGCAAGGAGCTAATTTTTTTGGCAAGGACGAAAAGCGGAGAAAAGCCCATATCACCCTTCTTTCTAATGACTCTAGGAAGTTGCTTTTTACAAACGATACGAACTTTTGTTTCTTCATTTATTGGCTCGTTAACAAACAATTTTTTTAATTTTTGCTCCACTACAACCCCCCCTCCCAATTTTGAACATGATCGAATTTTGATCAGTAGTGAGTATAGAGGAATTTCAATGGAAGAGGGGAGAGAGGAGGGGCAGAAAAGTCAATATCAACAAAAGGCACGTGAAGGACATGTACTAAATCTATATAACAAATTTCAACCTCTCACCCCATTTGAGGGGGGGGGGGGAATAAAAATAGCCGACAAAAACAACCTTTTTGGGGTTGTGTGGAGGTCGAAACTTCCAATAAGCACATCTAGGACTCCTATTAAATATTCATATCAAATTTCAACTTCTGACGTAATTTTGGAGGGGAACTGTGCAAGGAACAAACTCAAAAAATAAGAAAAATCGATAAAAAAAACCTACATTTTTGGGCTGTTAGGGGACACATTGGGTTTGAAAAATTTAAACCTCAAAAAGCACATCAACGGTCCCTACTTCGTCTACATACCAAATTTCAATATTTGGTGGGGAGATAAGGGAGAAACAGTTCTTTTCAAAGTCAAAAATGGGAAAACCCATTATACCTCCCCTCCTAGTGAATCTCGGAGGCTGATTTTTGGATATGTAATTCAACATTGGATTGCCTATCAACTGACTCAATAAAGAACATTTTTTTGCAATTTTAGTCCTTCAGCACCCCCTCTCCTAAATTTGGACACAACTAAATTTTGACTCTGAGGTTATCCCCGGTTCAGAATATCAAATGACTTGCTAATCGAAGCGTATTTCTCAAATTTGATCAATTTCGAGGGGAAAATTAAAATTAAAATAAATATCTGACATGGCCAAAAATTGTCGAAATGGCCTTCCAAGATCCCGAAACCAATTTTGTTAATATGCCTCCCCCCCCCCCTCATACGCCATAGCTGGATAGACTATAATAGCCTGGTTTCCATAGGCAATATGACTCGGAAAATCAGGCTAATTAATAGTTAAGACATGTTCAAAAATAATTTCGATAGTCTTTAGGATTGGAAAACGAATTTTTTCAATACGTCTCTCCTCCTCGTATCCATCTTGGCTTGATATTGCGTAATAATCGGATTTCTTTTGACATTACGAATTTATGACATCAAAAAAATCATACCCCAATGTGATTCGAGTCTTACTTGAAATCGAGTTCGTTCGGATGAGAAATGCTGATAATGTGTCATCGCTTCCAACACTTTTTTATGGCCACCGGGGACTAGACAAGAGGCACCGAGTATCTCTAAAACGGCAACTTTGGTTTTGATATTCTCCGTTTGAAGACTTTCAGCTATGGTGTTTATAGCGGTTGGATGGGCTAGCACGTGAGCTCTTCCGGTCTGAAATCAAAATTAAATATTAATAAAATAATCTTTTATTTATTAAATGACGAGGCCACACGGTGACAATGCTCACCGAATTATTCATCAGCGCTTTTACACAGCCAATTAACGATGTGTGTACGGAGCTTTGAGCTGTATCGTAATCCATCTCGGAAAGGGCATCTAATAAATAAATCAAGCCGTCCATTTCCATGAATCTTAATACGTAACTATTCGGTTGCGTTCGTAAAGCTGTCTTTAACGAGTCCAATAGTCTGGCGTAGCTGATCAGTTCATTGTCGTTTGTACCATTGTGATCTTTTTGTTTCAAATTAGTCACCTGGATTAAGATAGAAACAAATACTTCGATGAAATTAAAATAATCAGATAAATTAGGATCGACAAAGAATGTAAAGTTGCAAAAAAAAAAAAAAATTCCAATTATTGAAAACAAAAATAGCTCACCATAGCTTTAACCTTTTCCACGTACTGTTCTGGGTTTTGAGATAAATCTGTAGCATTTTCAACATCCTATTTACAGAACAAAAAAAAAAATAAAAATAAAATAAACCACTAAAGTAAAACGATAGGTAATCTCATTACGAGTGCGAAGGGGAAAAAACCACCTCATGTACATCGAATAAGCTAATTATAAACTCATCTCTTACTTTTTTACGACTGCAATAAATCTGCCATTTTTTTTCCGCCGGTAAATCCATCATGGCAGCTTTGTTAGGCGCCGTAAGGTCCAGTTCCTCCTGCAATCAGATAAGTAATATGAAAATAAATGAACGCATCTTTAAAATCAAGCTAAGTCTACATGCTTAAGAAGTGAAAATAATCTATGTAATTTCAGCCCTAAGCAGAGGCACGGACTATTTATATATTTGTGCCTGTAACCGCAGTCCATAATATTTATTCATCATCTACCTCTCATTACTTCACACATTGTCAGTTAACCATACCAATAACGTTTGGTATACACATCAAAGTAATATTATTTTCGTTCCAAATATTTGTATTTAAAAAGAGGAGACGGCGAAGTGTAATCCAATCAACAGAAATATTGCGTGATAATTTTCACCATTCGGTTTCACTTCTGGCTATAAAATATTCGAATGGGTGCGAGCTCTTGATTTAGCGTGGAACAGTACCACGTGCCCAATTCAATTTTACATTCTCGTAGAAGGGAAGTTGTCGTGAAAAGTCAAGACCCCCTCGCCCCCTCCCAAAGCATGCTCGAGGCATATTATCAATTTATACACCTAATTTTAGCTTCCTGCGTCAATTAAAAGGGGTTTGAACAGTCGTTTAATTTGTAAATCTGTCACTTTATTTTTTTATGACTATAAAGGAGTGTTCAGAAAAACCAATTTCAACCATTCAAATCAACGAAGATAGACTACGATAGTAGGTATTCGATGATGTCTATCCATGCTCAGAAAGGTCAAAAAACTGCTTATCTCCTTTTGCAGTTTTCATTTCGATCTTCGTATAGTTGAAAAAATCTCTAAACAAAACTTAAAATTGGTGTTTTTTTCTCCTTTAAATTTCGGGCCCAATTCTCCAGTTTTTTCAACTTGGACTAACTAAATTGACCATGCTGAATTGCAGGCTCAGAAATTAGTTCCTGCAGCCAGTGTTGGCAAAGTTCCAGTTTGAAGTGAACTCGTCCACATTCACGTTCAGGTTCTCCTTTTCAAAAAAATCGCCAATTTCGTTCCTTTGCGTGTTCCTTCCTTCCAGATGGAACTCGTTCCGGAACCGTTCCGCAGCTTGAAAGTTCACTAATTTTTTTCATTCTTTCAACCAACCACACATATAACACAAAACGCAGCATCAAAAAAATATACCGATTTGTACATTTCTTCAATTTTGGTAATTTTTCACATATTTTTTACCTTTTTCTTTTCTGGTTTTGGATCAATTTTCCATGACTTTTAACGATTTTTTCATATTTTAAGTAAATTTTCACCTGTTTTTTCAACTATTTTCCGTAATTTTTAATCAACTTTCAGAATTTTTCACCCGTTTTTGTTAAATTTTTACTCGATTTCAAATGATTTTTAACGATTTTTTAAACAATCTTGAGCATTTTTGCCAAATTTTACATTCTAATTGGTCGATTCGCACAAAATTTTTCGAAATTCGTTCGTGAATTGTGACCAATTTTCTGCATTTTTTACCCACTTTTGGTGAATTTTCCTCCTTTTTTTCAACAATTTTTCGCGACTTTTGGTTAGTTTTCTGCATATTTTTGAAAATTTTTTACCTAATTTTCGACGATTGTTAACGATTTTTTTCACATTTTAGTTCAATTTTTACCAACTTGACACCGTTTTTTAGCAATTTTTTACATTTTATACACATTTTTGTTGAATTTATATAATTATAAATGACTTTTAACGATTTTATTCATATTCTTAGGCAATTGTAACATGTTTTCTACCCTTTTTTACACTTTTTTGTTAAATTTTTACGTAATTTTAACGACATTTTTCCTTCTTTTCTTCAGTTTTCATTCATTTTTTGCAGTTTTTACGCATTTTTATCAAAAATTTTCAACCATTTTCAATAATTTTCTAACGATTTTAGTCAAGCTTACAACAATTTTCAAAGTTTTTTCATAACTTTTCATCAGTTTTCTGCACTTTTTATCTATTTATATCAAATTTTTACCCAACTTTCAATAATCATCAACATTTATTAGTGATTTTAATCTAATTTCTGTGTTTTTTCAAAATTTCTTCGTAATTTTAGCTCAATTTTATCAATTTTTTACGTATTTTTCTCAATTTTTACGGAAATTCTAATTAATTTTAACGAATTTTTGGTCAATTTTCACCATTTTTTCGACATTTTTACACAATTTATCATCCATTTCGTGCACTTATTGTCCTATTTTACCAAAATTTTTCCCAATTTTCAATAACTTTCAAAATTTTTTCGTAATTTTTGATCAATTTTCTGAAAGTTTCGATATTTTTTCAACATTTTTTTTTCATATTTTTTGTCAATTTTCAGAAATTTTACAAAATTGACCTATTTTTTAAATTTAACGCGCATTTTTGTCAATTTTTTTTTATTTTCGATTATTTTTAACGATTTTTTTCATATTTTTCGACAAATTTTTACAAACTGTACGACAGTTTTTCTTGATTTTTCATCAATTTTGTGCTTTTATACCTAATTTTTATTGATTTTCAACTTTTCCTTAATTCATATTTTAGGTCAATTTTCAGCTATTTTTCAAAATTTCTTCGTGAACTATGACAAATTTTCTACATTTTGTACATATTTTTGCCAATTTTTACGTAATTTTTGATCAATTTTAACAATTTTGGTCAATTTTTACCAATTTTTCAATAGTTTTTCGCATTTTTTCATCAATCTTGTGCACCTTATTTATATTTAACAATTTTTTTTCCAATTTTCAATACTTTTCATCATTTTTTCGTAACTTTAGATCAATTTTTTGCATTTTTTTTACGTTATATTGTAAAATTTTTAACGATTTGTTTCATATTTTCTGTTCAATTTTCACAAATTTTTCAACATTTGTTCGTGTTTTTGTTACTGATTTTACGCACTTTTTACTCATTTTTATCAATATTGTGGCCAATTTTCAATTATTTTTAACATTTTTTTCATATCTTTGCTCAATTTTTAGCTATTTTTCAAAATTTATTCGTGATTTTTGATAAATTTTCTGCATTTTTTACCCAAAACAGTTGAACTTTCAACAATTTGTTTCATATTTTTAATTAATTTTCGATCAATTTTCTATATTTTTACCCAATTTTCAATGATTTTCATTGATTTTTTCTATATTTTTGTTCAACTTTCAGCTATTTTTTAACATTTTTTCTGCATTTTTGATCATTTATGTGCAACAGGTTTTACGAATCATTGTCAATATTTTACCCATATTTCGATGATTTTTTACCCAAATATCGATAATTTTTTACAAATTTTAAAAATAAGGAAACACATTGGAAAACTTGAAAAACCATTTTTCCTCCATGTTTTTCGTTCATAAAATAGTCGTTTTTAGGTCAAAAAATATTTCATATACAAGATCTGGTCAAAAATTTTATGGCCCAAACCTCTAGCTCACGAACGAAACGACGGAGCGGTTGGAATTTTTCCCACAAGTAAATTGAACCTTTGGCACCAGCCGATATAAATTTCAGCTCGATACGACGAGAGTCATAAGACCCCAGGATTCAATTAGCCAGCCAGCCCCTTCTCCGCAATGAAGAGAGCATCTCGCCATTCCACCATCATTAGTTAATCGAGCATAACTGGACGCGTAAATTTCGTCAAATCTTTACGATTAAATTGTAAATAGATATTCGGAAATCGTAATAGCGAAGATTATATACCTCGATCGGTTAAGCTAGTCGGGTACCAGAAAAGGTGGCACTTTCTAGATTGAATTGTCTAGTTTAAATCACGACCGACGAACAGAGGAGGCGAAGTGACGCGAAGAGCAGGCATTGGCCAAAGCAGAGAGCTCGGATCGCGGATACTTTCAAAACGTGACAGATACTTATCACAGCTACCGCGCGACAATTGTCCGCAGGCTAAAGCCAGCCAGCTTCATCATCATCATCGAGATTACATCTGCACTTGAATATCTTCTAGTACGTGCAGATGGACTAGCTCCACTCCGTTCGTTTGATAAGTTGGTATTCGCGGGTCGAATATTAATGAGAGAGTAGTTCGTAGGTAAACTGACAATGTACTAAAGACAGACTGAGATATTTTTTTTACCAATGTAACGTAATTCTATGTATATTGGAACCTTACACAATTATGCAGTATGCACCAGCTAAAATGCAATCTTAAAAATTCAAAGTGTATATTTCGCAGTCAAAAACATTTTTAAATATCTCAAAATTAGACACCATAAGTGCTGGAAATGCATACCCAGCTCATTTCCACTTAAAACCTCGAGCTTAATTAGATTTCAAAACACTTTTTTTCAACATTTTACCCAAAGTTTTGTTAATTTTTGCAGTGATCTTTCGCTTTACATCTAAAATACTGGTCCGTATATTGTTGATTTTCTTTGTGGTACAACTCTCTAAATTTATCGTGGGCAGTTTTTGAAGGATGAACTATGAAAATAATGCTCTAAAATTCTGCACTAGTGTAAATATTTTGAGCTTTTGTCAAATTTAATAGAAATTTTTTTTTTGACTTCCAGCAAACAAAATGTGATAACTAAACAATGGAATATAATATTAATGCCCAGTTTGCGAGGTTGGACTCAGACTTCGACCATTTACCTTACAGAGCATGCACCAAACAAATTCTCACAACGTCTATTCCCTTCTACTACAAAGGTAGTGAATAAATCAATATTGCGCATGCGTGAAATAAGCTAGGTGGTAATTCAGCTGTACCAGTCTAGCGCATGCGCAGAAAAAGTACTTATATTTCCCCGATTGTAGATGTTTAGAGAAAATCTTAACATTGAACGAGCAGTTTATTATCTTCGATCATGTAGCTTATATTACAATAGACTTACTTTAAGGAGTGCATAGCGAAAAATTCTCACAACATCTATTTCATTCTACAACGAAGGTAGAAAATAGATTAATATTGCGCATGCGCAGAATACTAGTATCATCAGTTGATTTGGTTGATTGCTTGACTGTTGGTTCCCTTTGGTTCAGGCGACAAAAATACAGCAGATGACTAAACTAGATGCAGAGGTGGGTGGTAGTTCAGCTGTACCAGCACAGCGCATGCGCAGCAAAAGTACTTATATTTCCTTGGTTGCAGATGTTTAGAGAAAATCTCAACATTGAACGAGCAGTCTATTATCTTTAACCCTGTAGCTTATATTATAATACACAGCTTTACTTTACAGAGCGGGTGGCAAACAATTCTCACAACATCTCGTCCCTTCTACAACAGAGATAGTAAATAAATCAATATTGCGCATGCGCGAAATACCAATATTATATGTTGATTTGATTGATTGCTTAGTTGTTGGTTCCCTTCGGGTCAGGCACTAAACTAGATGCAGAGGCAGGGGGTGGTTCCGCTTTACCAGCACAGCGCATGCGCAACAAAAATACTTATATTTCCTCGGTTGTAGATGTTTAGAGAAAATCTGAATACTGAACAAGCAGCCTGTTATATTCGATCATGCAGCTTATATTATAATAGACTGTTTTACCTTATGGAGCGCGTAGTGAAAAATTCTCACAACATCCATTCCATTCTATAACAAAGATAGTAAATAGATGAATATTGCGCATGCGCAGAGTACCGTATTATCGGTGATTTGGTTGATTGCTTGGTTGTTGGTTCCCGCGATACTTCTACAATACTACAAACGAATTTTATAGACTTGATGCAGGGTTAGGTGGCAGTTCGGCTGTACCAGCCCAGCGCATGCGCATAAAAAGTACTCATTTTACTTTGTTCGTAGATGTTTGGAGAAAATCTTGACATTGAACAAGCAGTCTCTTATAATATAAGCTACATGGTCAAAGAACTCAGAATTGACACCACTTCACGCCATGGCAGTCAGCTGCACGCCAAGTGGTTCGTTTTGGAACTACTCGCTTACAGAGTCAGGGTTGCACGTTAAGTGGTACGTACTGTGCTTGGTAGATCTAAGTACTCTATACGGTTAAAGCTAAGAAAACGCAAACTAACCAGAAATTCGGCGAACACCGTATTCAGCTCTTCTTCAGAGGGCATCGGTTGCGTTGGTGTCATAGTTTGCAAAGTTAACGTACCGGCGTTATCAACCACACAATATGTTATCTCCGGCGGCTCATCTTCCTGTAAACAAAAAAAAAAAAACCAACAAAACAAATTACTTCGCCAATCTAACATCGAACGAACGAAATGTATAAATATTAATCACGATTTTATAATATTTTCTTCCAACCCAACGTCACTTTTCATCCTGTTTCGCCTATTCAACCTTCCATCTACAATCTATAACACGTTGCAAATATCGCATACAAATATCGCCAGGCCAGTTCTAATAAGTATAGATAATTACTATACACATATTTATTTCTCTTTTTTCACTAGATACACGCTCACGTTTATCGCGAATACGAATACGAGTTGAGGAAAGAAAGAAGGAACGAGAAAAAAAAAAAAAATTAAAAAAACGAAGGTAAAAAAATGCAATTTTATTCGCGTTCCCTCCTCTATGCCTTATACTAATAACTGCAGCCTACACACAATCGTTTCTACGTATTAAGACTTTCTACTAAATACTTACTGCTGGACGTTTTATCGATAGAAATCGCAATACGGTCGCGTACATTATTGTACAAAAGATGGTGAAATTTTTCGCGAGTATGTGCGATTTGTCGACGATTATGATGGTTGAGGTTGTTACGCGATATGAATGTTTTTGAATTACACGAATGGCTCGACTAGTATATATACGTAGCTATGAGTAGACTTGAACATGTACGAGTATTTGTATGTAATGTACATGTGTTATACCCCAGGGTCATGTCACTCGTACATCTCCGCTCACTGCAGTGTGGAGAAATTTTTACCAAACATATGCACGTGTTTTTAAATACACTTATAGCCTAGGTTAGCTTGGTCGAATTTTGTAAATTGATTGCGAAAAGGTTGAAAAATGTGTAGCTTTGACCCCCCCTCCTCCTCCCACATTTCCCTCAGGTATCTAAAAATTCAACCAATGAGCAGTTTCAGAATTTTGATCTGATTACAAATCCAAATGACGGACCTTGTACATGAAAGGTTTTCCTATAAATTTTACCATATACATATTTTTCCTATCTCCAACATTAAAGGGGCTGCATTCGTTTGAATTTTATAAGCCCTGCAGATAATCAAGATGGACAAAAAATACCAAAAGCACGTTTTGGAAAGAATTTTCATTTTAAAAATTAATAGTCCTTGCAGTCTCTGAAAGAACGAAAAAATGTCAAAGATTTGAATCGTGGACTACGTCCTTTGAAGGTCCACTTCGGTTTTCGGGGATAAATTATAATAAAATTGAAAGCAGTACTCTCAAAAAGCTACATTTCGATACAAATGTGAAAATTTTCAAAATATTGTGTCTTAAGTTCCTCGTTCTTGAGGTTAATTTTGGATTTTGAACAATTTTTTTTTTCAATTACGTATCTGCATCAGTGTTGCCAGATTCAATGAAGGTAAAATCGTCAATTCGCAAACTTGAAGTCGCCCAAAACCGCCTACTTCTTTTTGGAGCCTATCAGAACACAGTACGTTTCAAAATTGGAAAACGAAGCTTACTAAAAATTGAACTTTTTGGCTTTAGGAAATTATAATAATCACAATTTACATTTTTCATCTGTTTTTTTCATTTTTTTTATTTTGAGAATAGAACTCTTTGGAAAGCTACGACAATCCAGAAAAAGACTAATAATTGTAGCACTAGCACCATATTTGGTTGGGAAAAAAATGAAGAAATTTCAAAAAGTCGCTCAATTTTAGTCACGTAACTTTTCTTCTAGGCGATTTTCAGTAACCTGAAGTCGTTCATTTCGCGATAAATCGCCGAATCTGGCAACACTGATCCTGCATATCGAGAGACGTACGTATTTTGAAAGAAAGTTCATCAAAATTGGTTCAATAGTAAAATCAAGGCATTTTTTTAATAATTTTTCAACCAGTAAAATACCGTTAGCTTATATACAGAGAAAATTGAGCGATTTCCTCTGCCACTTTCCCCCTCTATACACAATGATTGAGGTAAAACTTTGAAAATATAACCACCCTTACAAAAAATTCGATGCTCTTCAATTTTAAACAGAGCCATTTTTCTTGCACAAACCATACAAACTGAGATAATTACAAAAAATTCGATTTTCACCTCTTGTATTTCCATAGTATGTGAATACTTAATGCATTTTCCTCACCTTAACTCAATTCCTGTCGTTCCTACTGAAAAAAAGGTAATAATCTTATTTGTAGAAAATTTAATGTCCATTAATTTAGTACTGAACTATTTTTCACGTATGACCCTTAGGGACCGAAATATTTGCAGGAAGCCGTCAAACATCAAAACTTCACCATTT
The DNA here is from genome assembly GCA_900060175.1 of Ferrisia virgata. Classification (NCBI taxonomy): domain Eukaryota; kingdom Metazoa; phylum Arthropoda; class Insecta; order Hemiptera; family Pseudococcidae; genus Ferrisia; species Ferrisia virgata. Next base: position 18,015 of record FIZR01008234.1, read on the forward strand.
CGAAAAGCAGTGGGATCATAGGCAGAGTTAGGTGGTCTGGTCTTGGGGGGAGAGGGCGAGAGGGATGCTAAGCCCCCAGCATAGAAAATTAAAAAATTAGAAAAAAATGTTTATATTTCGGGAAGGTAAATTTGTTGGTGGTTGGGGGTGATCGAAGGCTTAATTTTTGTAACCATTAAAAATAGGAAGCATGGTAAATATGATTTCAAATGAAAAAAAGGTGCATTTCTCGAAATTTTAGCGCCAAATTTGTGAATTTTAAAAGGGAAAAATAAGATTTATAGCTGAATCATATCCAAACTTTACAAAAATTTCAATATTTTCACCAGTTTTCAAGATATTCTAAACACCGGATCTACGTCTAATATAGTACGACTGAACAGGCGAGATGACCCGCTTGTGTAGGAAGAAGATAAATGAACTCTTTGATCTAGGATTTCGCCAATTCACCACGCCAATTCGAAAATAGTAAATGGAAGAAGAATTCGATATATCCACTCTATACTGATGTTACAACTATTTTTTCATTGTGCCAGCCCACTCACTGATACACTTACATCTCCTAAGGATGATTTATTACCTAGAAAAGTGGCTACAGCCAGATAACCAGTTCATTAAAAAAGAAGTTACGCAGATGGTAGAAAATAATAAAGGTACATCGTAAAAAAAAGTCCAATTTATACCTCAAGTTACACGAATATGTGCAAGAGAACGTTGATAATTTTTGCCTCCGTTATCGTAAAACCATTGGAAAATGTAGATGAAGGCGGCGGGAGGGGGCTGAACAAATTTTATTTCATAGAACAAAGACTTGGCTCGGGTCTTTCAATTTAACTCAAACATTTATAGCAAGTTCCTCTCAGTAATTTGTTACTTTGATCTTGACCCTTTTTAGGGAGTACGGGGTAGTCACTGCAATTTTTGAAAAATTGCGATTTCTAGCTCGCATTTCGAGATTAGTTGAACCTATGGTGAACCTGTTTGCGTGCAACTTTTCACGATGAACGCGAAAGTTTGTAACCAGCATTTGAAAATTTGAAAAAATTACTCCGAAGAGATCTCATTACATTTATTTCAGGTAATTGACAATCAAAATGAGATCTCAACCACAGGAGGAGACACCAAAAGGTCATTCAAAAATGAAAGTGGAAAAAGTGAAGTGATGTATCGATTTGCAGGCCGTTGATAATTTTTAAAACTTAATAAAAATATTCAACGGTCTGACAACAGGCAATAGTGGTCAGTTTTGATGATTATTTTGTCTCCTGCATGTTGCCTTTCTCATGTCATCGTAGCTCAGCTCTTAGTCTTTTAATCTGACTCATCTACCACCCTCCCCCATCCTCCTGCCTCACTAATCTCCTCACTAGGAAACCTCATGAAGTGTGCCCCGGAAATTTTGATGAAAAATGATCTCAGTGGAAGCTCTTGAGTCTGTGGAGGGGGACCTGAATACTACACTACCAAAATTATTAAAAAATTTAACACGTCGCTAGTTTCTGTGAGTCAAAACAAACAAAATCAGTTATAAAAGTACTCGTTGTTTATCATTAATATTGAAAGGATAACAGGTCATAATAATTTCAAACTTACCAGTAACCCCTTCAATACTGGTGATAGGCAACGAATACACATAACTATTTTTGTTCACTTCAATTCGAAGATGCAAGGGGCACATTATTTTTTTTGGACTAGGAGGAGGGGGGATTTCTATTGTGGGAACTAAACAGGCCCTTAGGCAGTCTTAATCAGTATGGGATGCTGACTGAATACCAGAGGATGCTAGATAAACATCTTATGACAGGGCGTCGGTAAGATGGGTTGGAGGTTTGCCCCCTCAAGATCGAAAAACTTGAGACTGTTTTACATTTATGCTAATTTGGAGTCCGATTTTCTATGTCAACTTGCCAATGAAAACTATGCTGCTATGGTCTATCGACCTAGGGCAAATAAGGGGGAGGACAAAATCCGTTCTGGGATTCTAGAAGACTATTACGACCGTTTTTGGCCATGTCAGACACTCCCCCCCCCCCCCCCACGAAACTAATAATCATTCACTCAGCTCGGCACCGACCAATATCGATGATATTTGGAAAATAGGCTTACATTGGTGACGAATTAGATATTTCAGAATGAAGTTGACCTCGGGGTCGAAATTCAGTTATGGCCAAATTTGGAAGAGAGGGTGCTGAGGGGTAAAAATCGCAAAAAATTGTTTTTTTTTTAAAGCTAATCAACAGATAATAATCTAAAGTTGCATAACATATCCAAAAATCAGCCTTGTATGTCAATTGAAAGGGGGAGTTATGAGAGTTTTCCCCCTTTTTGACCTTAAAAAAAATATGTTCTTCCCTTATCTCTCCTCTGAAGTGAGCTGGGGAGTTGAAATTCGGTACGTACACTTACTAGGGGCTATAGATGTATATTTTGAGGGTTTCGACTTTTCGGACCCATTGCTCCCCTGTACAGCCCCAAAAATGTACTTTTTTGGTTGGATTTTCTTATTATTTGAATTAATTCATCGTATAATTCCCCTCCAACTTGATCCATGGGGTTAAAATTTTGTATACGAATTCAGTATGGGTCTTAAGACATGTCTTTCGGGATTTTTAGGTATTCACTCCAATATCTACCTGCACCCTTGCCCCACTGTTAAAGAAAAACCTTTCGAGAATGCAATTTTTCCAGGACGTACCATTTAATTCATTTTTATAAATTCAAACCCTAAAAATGGAAACCCTAATCAAGCTCTTCCTGGCAACGCCATAGTCGTACGAGCGAAAATAAATGTATAAATTTTTTAGAGTTTCAATTAGCAATGAATAAGTATTTTTAATTTGTAGATTTATTTCAGCACAATTGAACTCTTCTAATACCCTATAAAAATTTAAGTACGTACCCTTAACAAATCAACATTTTCTATGTTGATGAAATTTTCCCAGGCGATGCCCAGTTTAGCTCTAGGAGATGCTCAGCATCCCCTTACACCTTCCTGGCTACAGGTTTGAAACTAAATTCAAAACTAACAAATGAAATTTTCCCCTTTTTGGGTCCTCTGTACGACTACCACTGAGCACTTCATAAGAGACCATTTCCAGCTCTTCTGAAGGATTAGTACCAAAATGATGATGATACCTGTGCTAGTCATATCGAGAGGAACTCGTAAAAAAAAATAATTGACCAAAACTGGAAGACCAAAGGCCATACAGATTTCAACCATTCGACATGGAATGAGCCCATTGTCGCTAGAGAATGTGAAGAATTTCTCTTCCAAAAAAAAATTCCTTTCTATAAATTTTTTTTTTAGTCATTGACTCTCGTGCACTTGTAATTATAATAAGCTCACCATCCACTACAAATAACAACCTGACAAAAAAAAAAAAAAAAAAAACAAGAGGTACACCATGTGCAATAAAAAAATCGGCCACAATAACGTTATTACATTATCCGCTAGGCCAGCGAAAGCCTCAACATTCTACAATCGTGAGCTAGATCTACGAATGCTGTGTTTTTTTCTCTCGCATCAAAACAGATGTTATCGAAACGCAGTATCCGATTTCGTGCAACGAGACGACCATATTCGACCGCTTTAATGTTGCGACCGCCAATATTAGCTATTCACTTATTATTCATAATTTGTACACAATTTCGAGCTAATGCCTAGTACAACATGCATCGTACATATGTTATCTTAGTTCATGTAGGTAGGTAGATAGATAGGTAGGTAGGTAGGTAGGTACATAAATATATACAAAGTTTCGCGCGATGGATTTCTTTTCTGGTTTTACTTTTTCTGCAATAATTCTTTTGGCACGCGTGACAAGCGTAATTAAAATAATTGATATGCACGTTTCATCGCATCGAACTACGAAGACTTATACCAGTTACAAGGCGAGGGGGCGGGGGGTCGTATAAAGAATTACGACCCACCGTCAAGTGTACCGGAACGATGGACAATATTGATAAAATAAAAAAAAAGACGAGGAGGGAAACGGTAATGAAAATATAATTACGATGGGATTACATCGGTTAGGTCGGTCGCATCGACATCATCTACATCCACATCTACATATACATAAGTATACTTGCACAGTGTACAAATCGATGTAAGTAGAAGTACCTACATACATGTATTTGTAATTTGTACATAATATATATATATATATATGCTCGTATTTGTATTCTTAATAACGCGAATAAATGCAAAATACTTACACGTGGAAATTAAATAACCGTTATGTAACTCGATGCGATGATTTGTATGTACGTGTATATTATTATTATTATTACAAGAAAAAAGACATTTCTTTATTTTATGTAATATATATATATATATTTTTTCCACATTAATGGAACTACACCACCAATCATCATGAACCGGTAATCTTTTTAGTCGGTTGCCTCTTAAAAGGGAGTCACGGTCCCACCTTTAATTACTTATATGCCTACTACGTATATATTTTATACATGGATATGTCGCCGGTTCATTAAATGTAGGACGGTTCACACCAGGTTTGGCAAAATTAAATAAAAAATTAACTGGATCATAGCAGTTGGTGATATATGCGATGCGTGGTTTTTTTTTTTTTTTTTTTAAGGTGTGTGTCGTTTACGGTATCACATATGTAGGCCTGTACTGGGAGCATGTCCGGTAAGTGACCTATACTGCCAGAATTTAAATTATCGATATAACTGAAGAATAAAATCGATGTTGGCAATTATCATTTTCAAAAACACGTTAAACATCAATTATGACGTAAGTTTATGTAAGGTCATCTAATTGAAAAAATTTAGGTAAATGTCAAGTTTAAATATTACGAAAAAAGAAACGTTGGCGAAAGAAATGCAATGCCGACACGTTTTCAAAAAAAAAAAAAAACATCCCTTTGAGTTATTTTTTCATCCCCATTTTCATGAATTGAATTTAAGGTGAATAGTTGAAATTTCAAAAAAGCACATCTTGGACACTTCCGTCGCTAGATTTGGAGAACAAATATGACAGGAGGGAGGACTCTAGAAATAATAAAAACACCAAAAAAAACTTTTTTGAAACTGTATTAGAGGGTGCAATCAGCCTCAAAAATCAAAAACCCTTAATGATACGTCTAAGATATCTACTTATTCTATAATGCCGTTTTCAATCGTCAGCTCAATTTGGAAACCAGATAGGCGAAGAACAATCTCGAATAATGGTAAAAACTGAACTTGACCTGCTTAAACAATTTTTCTGGGGTAAACGGTAGGAGGGGGAGCCAATAGGACTGTTCAACTCAATTTGGAAACGAGATAGGCGAAGAACAATCTCAAAAAATGGTAAAAACTGAATGTGACCTACTCAAAAAACAATTATTTCATCGATGAAGAGGTGGAGTGCTTTAAGGGGAGTCAATAGGGCTGAAAAGTTGAAACCTTCGAAAAGCACATCTAAGATATCCAGTCAACCTATTATGCTAAATTTCAACCGTTTAATTGAATTTGGAAACGAGATGGGCGAATAATATTCTCGAAAAAAAGTAAAAACTGAATTTGACCTACTCAAAAAATAACTTTCAGTGGTAAAGGGTGGTGTGAGAGAAGGGAGAGTTAATAGGGCTGAAAATTTAAAACCTTCGAAAAGCACTTCTAGGATCTGTACACAATCTATTATGCCAAATTTCGACTCTTCAACTCAATTTGGAAACGAAATCAGCGATAAACAACTTTTTCATGGGTAAAGAGTGGTGTTGGGGGAGGGAAGAGTCGATAAAACTGAAAAGTTAAAACCTTCAAAAAGCTCATCTAAGTTATCTACTCAATCTATATGCCAAATTGCAACCGTTCAACTCGCTTTGGAAACGAGGTAGACGAAGAACAATTTCAAAAAAATGATAAAAACTGAAGTTGATCTACTCAAAAAACAATAATTTCAGGGATGAAGAGGGAGGGGGCTGGTTTAAGGGGGGTCAATATGGCTGAAAAGTTTAAATCTCCAGAAAGCACATCTAAGATACCTACTCAACCTATTATGCTAAATTTCAATCGTTTATCTCAATTTGGAAACAAGACAGGCGAAGAGCAACCTGGGAAAATGGTAAAAACTGAACTTGACCTACTCAAACAATTTTTTCAGGGGTAATGGGTAGGTGGGGGAGGGGAATCAATGGCAATGAAAACTTGAAACCTGCAAAAATCATATACTTAATCAATTACGCCAAATTTCGAGAAACACCAAGAACAATCTCGAAGAATGATAAAAACTGAATTTGAGCTAATCAAAAAACGATTTTTCAGGGGTAAAGGGTGAGGTGGGCGAAGGGGAAAGTCAATGGGCCGGAAATACTGAAAACTCCAAAAAGCACATCTACGACACGAACAATTTACAAGAAAAATTTCCGCTCCTATATCAATTTGGAGTGGGAGTTACACCAGCAAATGCCCTTTTTCAAGGCCGAATAAGGGGAAAAGCTCTTACACCCCCCTTCCCCCCACTATTGCCTTAGAAGCCAGAATTTTGAATATGTCGTATAACTTCTGATTCTACACGAGTTGGTTTCAAAACGAAAAAATTTTGCAATTTTTGGCCCTCAGCACCCACTCACCCAAATTTGGCCATGACTAAATTTTGACCGAAAGTCATGCTCACTCTTATATACCTAATTTGCTACCAATCTAAGCCCTTAGGCTAAATTTCAGACATTTCGGTCGGTATGGACTGGAGCCATATAAATGGTTTCAGTCTACGAGAAAAAATGATGAAAAAATAAAAATAAACACCGGATATGCTCAAAAATGGCCCAAATGAGATCTTCCAAACCTTCAAAAAGGTGGGTAAATTTTGAAAAAAACAATATTCAAAAATACCAAAGAAATACAAACTTCTTTCACACATGTGGATGTCCTTCACCCCTTCACCCTCCCCTCTGCCCTGAAAATTCTATTAATCGCGGAGAAAATTCGATCCCAGGGCAAAAAATAGGTCAAAGGTGTCTTAAAACGAATTAAAAATCGTTCAGAATACGCAAAAAGAAGCACTGTAAAAAACTGAAAAAACTCGATTAGGAATTTAAAAAAAAAAAAAAAAAAAAAAAAAAAAAAAAAAAAAAAAAAAAAGAAACATGTAAAAAGTACGGAAATTTTACCAATACAGATGTATTGAGAAATTTGCAAATTTAAGAAACGGAATTGATTGCCAAAAAGTGTTAAAACTAGTTAAAAAATTGATAAAAATAAATAAAAACAGAAAAAATTCGCAACACTTTGAAAAAGGGTTAAAAAATACGATAATTTACCTAAAACACGATAAAAAGTTTCCAAAAATTCCTAACAACCGAGTAAAAATTGATAAAAGTGAATAAAATTATAACAAAATTTGCTAAAAATTAAAAAAAAAATGTTGAAAACGGAATAAAAAATCGATAAAATGACGAGAAAACCACAGATTAAAAATCACAAAAAAGCATAGAAAAATACGGAAAAACGATAAGAAAAACAGTTGGAAACAAAATTGAAAATTGATAAAAATGCATTGAAGTACATAAAATTTCACAAAAATCACGAAAAAAAAATAAAAAATATAAAAATAATTCTAAAACCCGAAAAGAAATTTCAAAAAATTATTGAACGCTGAAAAAGAAAAGGGATAAAAATATGTAAAAATGTAAAAAAAAATCACTAAAAATTGAGAAAAAGTGTTGGGAAATATAAATGTTTGTCAAAAACATGAAAAAAATTACGAAAAACTGTTGAAAATTGAGTAAAAGTTTAATAAAAATGCGTAAAACGACTCAAAAGTTATTAAAAATTGCAAAAAAAAGTATTGATAAACATAAAAATAATTATAATACCGTAAAAAAATTTCAAAAAATTATTAAAAATCAAGTAGAGTAAATAAAAAAAAATATGCAAGCGTGAAAAACTTGTTAAAAATTAGAAGTTCCGAAATATGAAAATAAATTAGGAAAAAATGTCGAAAACTAAGCAAAAATGTTGAGAAAAATATGTTAAACGAAAAAAAATTCACCTAAATTTACAAAATGATGTTAAAAAATATAAAACATTAAAAAAACATAAAAAAAATAATGAAAAAAATTTGTAAATAGATCAAAATCCATTGTTCAACTACAAAATCAATTTTTTTCTATGTCCCAAACCTGAAATTCACAATGTGAATAAATCTTAAAAAATTCGCTATTACCTAATGACTCGAGAAAAATTGCAGCTCTACACGAAGAAGTATTTTTCATTCTAAATTCGAATCTGTGTTTGAAATTGTCGAACGAGATTTTCCAAGAGCTTTTGTTCCATACATTGATATCCTATATCCTATATCCCCACATGAAACACTCCTTTACAATTTCAGCTTCCTGAAAATTATCAGTCTGCTGACTCTTCAACAAAATGAAAAAAAAATCTCAACATGGCTACACGTTTTCAAAATTCCAATTTCACCTTTTCCAACACACTTTCCAAGCCCTGTTCGGATTCCTATCTGGTACATATCAAGATTACCTACATATCGAATTCTTAATTTTTTTTAGGTCACTTCCTATTCCAAAACACCTAGGTACTCATAGGTATACCTAGTACGCATACTGCATACATATTTAAAATTCAAATAAGGTATGTAAGCTTTTGCCAATGGCGGATACACAGCGCGACCGACGACGCGACGCAATGCAATGCGATGGCCCGCACGTACCAATATTTCAAAAATAATCGCATACTAGGTATTGGATTGGAATTTCAAATTAGATATATATATATATTTTTTTCAATTAACATCCTCGTACCTATGGATTTCATTTCGCATACGTATACAGCACAGAAGCCTTACACGGTTGTGCAGATCATCTCGATGTCGATCGATACATTACAGGTAGATATATGTAGATAAAGGTACCTATAAGCGCAATTCGCTAGGTATTTTTTTTCTTCTTATCCTTTTTATAAGCATTTTTTTTTTCTATTCATACTCGTATATTATTAGGTCGCATCTGCAACACCTCTCGTTAATCCTCTTACAGGCCTTAAGCTATAATGTAGAGTACTTCTACCTACGTCGCTCGTTCGTCGCGTCTTGTCGCGTCGCCATAATACAAATACTCTGCATATTGTCTGCGATCGATAGAGATAAGCCGATTTGTTATTTAAAATTAAGCCGACATATTTCCCAAGGTTATACGTGATATCGATACGGGTATTTGATCTCAATCGAAGATTATATTGCTGGAAATTTTCACTTTCACGTGTGCCATACTCTTCGCCGCATGCAGCCAACTATATATGTATCTGCAGTACGTGTGTGTGTGTGTGTGTGTGTATTATCGCGATAAGTACCATATTATTTACACGGATAATGCAGTCGTAGATACAAAATACCGCATTCAAAAATTCGTTTAAATTTTTGCGTACCTAATGAACGGTCTACGTGTAGACGTACGTAAGATGACCAAAGTAAATGTCAAGTTTAATATGTGTGGCCAGAGGCTATTTTAGCATTCAACGTCGGCTCGCACATCGTCATCGTAGGTGATCAAAGATTGATAGCTGATTAACGATCAATCAGCAGCCGTATCGAAAGACGTCCCAGTATCGATATCATTCAGATTGGTATATCTTGTCATCGAATTATCGTACACCGATACCCAGAATCGAATTAAACCCGGAAATTAAACGGCTAATTTACATCGATACTAGACAGCGTGATTGGGATTGGAAAATAGTATTTTATTTGATTCTCAATAAAGAGAAATGTTCGGTAACCAGAAGAGCGTCTCTAGTTTCCTGCGAACCATACGCGCGCATTTCTCTTTTAGATGGACACCACTTTCAGCATGTGTTACGAAAATCATCCCCTCCTCTTCGCTTTTACATTCACCGGAAAAATCTTCGTTCTGAATTTTTATGCAACTAAAGCTCTAAATTTACAGGGTGTTCCGTTTCGATAGCACTTCCTTCGTACAATAAATACTGCAACTCGAGTTAAATTCATGTGAAATGATTTGCATATCTTTAATGTTGCAGGGAGAAGGAAATCATAGACGCAGATAGAAGCGAAAGGAGGGCATCAGTACCTTCATCTCATCACTGAAAAACAAGCACGATGTATGGGTTTTATTTGTCGATTTTCTTGCTTTCAATCGTTCTGTTCGAATATGAGGAGAGAATTTATTGCAGGGCAAAAATTTTGCAAATTATCAGGAATGAAAGATCAAAAAATGCGTATTTAAGGGCATCTATGAATTGAAAAATTGTAATTTTTCTGATTTTACATCTGCAAAGTTCTAAGTTTTATAAATTTTTCGTGCGAACGTTGGAGGGCTTGAGCCTTCCTATACCTCCCCTCCCCCTGTCACTATCCCCGACCGTGGGGAAAACATAAGGATTTAAAATTTTGTTTTTTAAAAAATTTCTAATTAATTTTTGAGATTAATTTTACAAAAATTAGAGATAGCATTTCTGATAAAAAAATTAAAAGCACGAAGGATTTGATTTGTAAAATATGATAAATTAAATGCAAAAAAAAAATTGGTTTTAAATTCAATTTTTTTTTGGAATTTCTGATGGCAGTTCTAAATTGATTAAATATTTCAGCAAAAAAGCTTCATGCTAAAATTTATACTTCCATTGGAAATGTTTTCCAAAAAAAGGGGAAAAAGTCGTTCCAATAACATTTTGATTTCCCCCAAAATATTAAAACAGCTAGAGGAAAATATGATTATGCCAAGTGTTGGTGGGGAGGGGCTTACTCTATTTCTTAAAAAAAGATTACTATTGCTCAAAACTTATAAAGAAAAATTTGAAAATATTTTTAATTAAAAACATTTTTAGTTTGATTTCCCACTTCATATTATCGCGAAGAAAACCAGTACGGTCTATCAACCGGCAGCTATTGAGGAGCTGAGGTGCAAGGGGATGTAATCAACATTATCCGTTTTGGATTCCTAGAAGACCATTAAAATCATTTTTAGCGATGTCAGATATTTATTTTTATTTTTACTCCCTCCCCCCAAGACAAAAATCATTTACTCGACTCGATACTGCCCAAAATTGCTAAAATTCGATAAATAGGCTCAGTTTGGAAATACATTAAATATATACGAGCAGGGATGACCTTGGGTCAAAATTCGATTATGCCCATATTAGGGGGGGGGCGATGCTGAAGGGTAAAAATCACAAAAATTGATTCTTTTTGAGCCAATTGTTAGAGAATCCAAAATTTCATAATACATTCAAAAATCAGCTTCTCGCGTCAATTAGGAGGGGAGAAATGAGGAATCACCCCCCCTTTTCGAGCTTGAATAACGTATCGACTCCTCCAATTTGAGTTAAGGAGTTGAAATTAGATATGTACTTTTAGTAGAGTTCCCAGATGTGCTTTTTGAGGGTTTCGACTCTTCATCTTCGTTGCACCATCCTCACAGCCCCGATAAAGTATTTTTGGTCAGCTTTTGTTATTTTTTGGGTGCATTCCACCATACATGGTTCTTCTTCAAATTGAACTACGAAGTTGAAATTTATTACGTACATTTAGCCGGTGTCTTGGATGTGCATTTTAGGGGTTTCAATATTTCATCCCTATCGCATCCTTCTTACAGCCCGCAGCCTCAAAGAGTGGTTTTTTGGATAGGTTTTCTCATTTTATTGGCCACCCATATCTCCCCTTCAAATTGAGATGGCAGATTGAATTCGGTGGACAGATTTAGTAAAAGGGGAGGGATGGTTTCCTTCTTTGAGCACCATTGCACAACCTCACAGCCCCAAAAAGGAGCTTTTTGACTGATTTTAACTTATTTTTCGAGTTCGTTCTACATTTGCCTCCCCTATGAATTGGGCTGATAGGTCGAATTTTGATATGCAGATTTATTAAGAGTCCTGGATGTATCGGGGGAGAGGGAGGGAGTGGGGCTGGGGTTCAGACATTCACGCCAATGTCTACCTGTACCCTTACAATAATCAAGAAAAAACTTCACGAAAGGACAATTCGTGTGTCTCCTTTATTTAACTAAAATTAAGTTCAAAAAGCAAACACTTTGAGATCCTTTTCTTGCATTCAATTTTTCGTATTTTACAAACCACTTCCACCTAACCCCGTGATTTTTTTTACCAATAATACTACACCATATAAGTAATATTTTGGTAAAAATCAGACATCTCAGTAATTTTTAGAATTAAAAATGGAAATTTTTTGACAAACAAAATGCCTACAACAGTAAGAATATGCAAGCCATTATACACGAGTCTAACTTGGGTTGCAGTGCTTGTGGTATGAAGGGGGTAGGGATGGTATCAAGGCTGAACACCCACAGTATAACTTCATTTGGCGATTAAGAAAACAGACTACAAAGGGGTTTTGTAATGACCTTACTAGCAGCCTTCCTGTTTAATATTTTTCATTCCAAGACTACGTCCATTTAAAGAGGTATTTGGTAAATGAAATAGATTTTGGAGTGAATTTATGAACATTTTACTGAATACTTGACAGTTCAAACCTGAAACCAGAGCAATTTGAGAAACTGAAGAAAATTATCAACCCTCCCTCTTTTCTTCTGACATGAATAATGAACCTACGAACCCTTCATTCTTAAAAAATTCACCCACCCTTCTTCGGCAAAAAAATAAAAATGAAATAAGAAATATGAATTTCAGAAAAAAAAACAACAGAGCAAACAGTACGAAAAAACGAAAAAAATAGAGCTAAAAAATTATTCAGAGATCGTTTAAAACTCGTACTTTTCCATTACCATCCTTTCATCTCCTACATCGATATTACCTTCAAATTGAGCGCTGGTTAATAAAAATATATCTCTTAAGAAGCACCATTTACAGAATCGAATGAAAATTATTCTTTTATTAGGTAGTAATTTTATTTATCAATTTCATTCGTAAATTCGATAAAATACGTAAAATTACGTTCGTAAATGACGCATATTTCAATTCTCGCCCCGAATCCTTCATCAGCACTATATCATTTCGCAGCCAAACATCTCGATCGAGCATACTTATGCGAAGAAACAGAAAATGCATACATACACATATATAATCGGTAATCTCGACCTATATCGTTCATATACATACGCGATTTCGGAAGAAAGTATAAATAACAGCAATAATGTATTTATACGTACATACGATATCTCAAATACTTGGTATTGGTATTGGTATTTTTTTTTTTTTTTTTTTTTTTTTTTTTTTTTTTTTTTTTTTTTTTTTTTTTTTTTTTTTTTTTTTTTTTTTTTTTTTCGGTTGATTGGTAAAACGAAGAAGACGAAACGGTTAATTATACCCGACAATTAAACGATTTCTCTCGGTATATCGAGCCTATAAAGAGATTCTACGCTCTGTGGTATATATCGCAGCAGCCTAACGAGTATCTCTTAATGGTATAATTTTTCGCATTTAATTTTGCTTTCGTCGCGTCACATAGCGAGCCAAATACCCGTGCAAAAATAACCATAAAACACCATAAGGAAGAATCACGTGTCTCGGTGGCGACGACCGGCGAGATATACCGCAGCGTATTTAGACGACGATGATGACAATCTAATTTATAGAGAAGAAAAATTCAGATGTTTGAGATTGACAGTCCGTAAGGATCTATCAATGAGGAAGAAGACTACGTAGAATATACTCCTATCACGTAATAATTGAAACGTTCATGATCAAAAGAACACGAGTACATGGAGTTCTTTAAAATTTTCAGAAGACTAAAAAAAACACCAACTAGTGGCTTCATTTTTCACAGGCCTGACGGAGGAGGGTGGGGAAGAAGAGAGGTACAAAACCCAAAATTTCAAAAAATATTAAATAATGAATTTTTGAGGATTCGAATACAACTTTCAACCAAAAAAAGGAATGCGATTAGGGTAGAGCTTACAAACTCGAGATTTTGAAAATGTATTAATACTTATGAACTTCTATGATATCATTTCTACAACATTACTTCAGCCTTAAATCAAATCCTGGACTCGCTAGGAATTACCGAATATTATAAATGAGGAGTAAAATTCGTTCCTAAGAAAAAAATTTACTAATATTTTTTGCAAATATTCGAAACTAATAAACAATACAAAAATTTTGAGTTTTGTGCCTAATTTGAGAATCACTCTCCCTGGTACTCTTTAGATTTTACTATCAAAACCTCGTTGAATTAAAAAATTATAAGATCAAAACATATATTCCGATACTTCACATGATACCTAGAATAATTTTGAGTATTACCCCCACCTCAGTAGTGCCCTTTAGAATTTTTGGGTTACTCGAAATGCTTCGTATTCGGAATCAGAAGATCAAAAATACAAACATTTCGATAACTGAGCAATTTTAAATAGCCCCTCCCTCCTCCTATAGCAGCTTATGGGACTTGATGGTAACATGGCATGTAAAATAGATTTAGAGCACCCCTTCAGCATAGATCGAATTTAAGACATCAAACTATTGTGCGCCAAATATAATGTTAATCTGTGCTAGACTTGGCCTCTTAAATTGGGAAAGTACAAGTTTAATTTTTTTCATTCAATTGAACTAAGGTAGGTATTAATTTTTCAAAAGGAAACCTAGCTAAGTATCCTTTAAAGACCTACGCGACTTTGGGGTGATCCATATACGGGGTTATATATTATCCATTTCACGGTTGCAAGAGTCCATTTTGACCATTTTTGACGATGCCTGGTATGTCCCTCCTCCTCCTTCTCTTCCGCCCGCAATCAAGAATCAAATCAATCACTTGGCCCGGTTCGGTACCGATTGTGGTTCCAGACAAAGCTTGATGGTTGAATTTGGCGACGAAGTGCGGGTTGATGTCGGATTAAAAACCGGTTTAGTGAAAATTTTGAAAATACGCTAAACGAAAAAGGGATGGATGGCAAACACAGAAAATTCAAATTTTTCAGCCAGTCAATAGGAACATAAAGGATGCATATAAAATATCAAAACATGCGTTTCCTAAATCAAACAAGAGACCCTAAAACTGGTTTTGAAGACATTTTTAATCTTTGAAAATCAATTGAACAGCCCTACAAACACCCCTAACTGACCTAGAAAACTGAGATTTAATATACATGTGGCACTGGTGCTACTATACTCGATTTTAGTAGATCAACATTTTATCCCGAAACTGCCCCCTCGCCTGTAACCCAAAAAAAAACTATTTTTCAGGGATTTTCATAGTCCACAGTACATCCTCATTGATCTACGAGGTAGAAATTCAGCATATAGGCTACTAAGGTATTGGAATATTCTCTTTTTATATTAGCGACATTTCATTCCAAAACCACCTCCGTATCTAGAGCCCCTGAAACTAGATTTTTTAATGTGTTTTATAAATTGAACACATCTACGAACTTCGCTAATTGACTACAGAGTGGGGGGGGGTGTTGAAATTTTACGCGTAAATTCTGCGCATCTTCAAACAGTTGCTAATGCTGACGTCGATATTTCATTCACAATTCAACCCCCTCCCCCCTCAGACTTCATTATTTATTAGTAAAAAAAAAGGGCGTGAAACGTCCAAAAAGTACATCTAAGGCTTTAACAATATCTGTGTATCAAATTACAACCCCTTGTAACAAGTTAGAAGAGAGTGATGCGAAGAACAACCCCAAAATATGAGAAAAACTACCTTTTCCGGGCTGTGAGGGAGTGCAATGAGACTGAGAAGTTGAAATAATCCCCCCTCCCCCCGGGCACATCTAGAACCTTTACTAAATCTACTTGCCAAATTTCAACTTCCTAGCACAATTTGAAGAGGAGTTATGCGCGGAACAAACTCAAAATACAAGAAAGCCCAAAAAGCTACATTTTTGGGGTTATAAGGGGAATGAAGAGTAATTGGACTGAAAAGTCGAAACCCTAAAAAGGCATATCTAAGGCCACTGTTAAACGTACACGCCAAATTTCTACTTACTAGCGCAATTTGGAGGAGAGATAGGGGAGAACAGCCTTTTTTTAAGGTTAAAAAGGAAAAAACCCTCATATCTCCCCTCTTAATTGACGTAACAAGTTCATTTTTTGGATGTGTTATACAGCTTTTGATTGTCTATCAATTGACTCAAAAAGAAGCAATTCTTGCCCCTCAGCGCATCTTCCCCTAAATTTGAAAATATCTGAATTTTGACGCGAGGTCATCCCCACTACAGAATATCGAGTTTCCCGCCAATTTAAGCCTATTTCTCAAATTTGATCGATTTTGGTCGGTATCGAGCTGAGCAAATAATTTCTAGTTATAAGGAAAAAAAATGAAAACAAAAATAAATATCTGACATGGTCAAAAATGATCGTAATAGTCGTCTACGACATCAAAACAGACTTTGTTGATAACCCCCCCCCACTCTCATTCGACTTTGGTTGATAGGCTGTAATAACCTAGTTAGCCTGATTTTCTATGTCATATTTTCAACGAAAACCAGGCTATTACAGTCTATCAACCAACGGAGGATTGAGGGGTGGGGGGGGGGAGAGAATCAACAAAGTCCGTTTTGATGTCCTAGAAAACCATTACGATCATTTTTGGTCATGGCCATGCCAGATATTTATGGTAATTTTTTTATTATTTAATTTTTCCCCGAACATTAAAATCATTTACTCCACTCGATACCGATCAAAATCGCACCAATTCGGTGAATCGGCTCAGTTTGATGACGAATTAAATATATATGAGTGGGGATGAACTTGGATCAAAATTCAGCTATGCTGCAAATGGGGGGAGGGGGTGCTGAGGGGTGAAAAAAATAAAAATTGTCCCTTTTAAAGCCAGTTGATTAAGAATCAAAAGTCAAAAGTTGTGCAACATATCCAAAAATCAAATTCCCAAGTTAATTGGGAGGGGAGATATGGGGATTTTCCACCTTTTTGACCTTCAAAAAGTGCTCTTCCTTCCCTGCCTCCCCACTAAATTGAGCAATAAAATTGAAATTTTGTATGTACATTTAGTTAAGGCTCTAGAAATGCTTTCAGGGGGTTCCGACTTTAAAGCTTCATTCCACCCCCTCCCTCCGTGGTCGTTTTTTTCAATTTTTTTAGTTTGTTCCTCGCATAACTCCCCACTCCAAATTGAGCTAGGAAATTGAAATTAGGTATGTACATTTATTAGGGGCCCTAAATATGCCTTTTGGGGGTGTCGATTCTTCTCACCCATTTCACCCCCTCACAGCCCCGGAAATGTGGTTTTTTAGTCCGTATTTCTCAGTTTTGGAGTTATTTGAGTTTGTTCTTCGTATAATTCCCTTCCCAATTGAGCTAGGAAGTTAAAATTAGGTATGTACATTAAGTAGGGTTTCTAGATGTGCCTTTTAGGGGTCTAGACTTTTCAGCTTCATTGTACCCCTTCACAGCTCTGAATATGTGGCTTTCTGGTCGATTTTTCTAATTTTTAGAGTTTGTTCCTCGCATAACTCCCCTCCAAATCGAGCCAGGAGGTTTATATTAGGTGTGTCCTGTCTGCAAACACCTTTGATTGTCTTTTGGGGGTTTCGACTTTTTAGCATCATTGAAACCTTCCTACCCGCAATGCTAATTGGGAAAAAAAACATCATTTCACGATGCTTTTTTACAATTTTTCATGATTGTAATATGTCACGAAAATCAGGCTAAAAAAACATTTTTTTTTTTCCATTTTCAATTCATTAACAATATCAAGCAAGATACATTTATGTAGCTGAAAATGTACCATCAAGGTCCATGACATTTTTCTTAAAACAAATCAAAACTCGAATCTTCAATTTCACCCAACTAGCGACAGGAAAATAAAGTTTATAAAGGATTGTTGCGACAACCCTCCCCCCCTCCCCACTTAATATTCTTCTAAAAATAACCTTATCAATTTAAATTACGATAGATGCTGCATACCTTGAAACATCCACACCATCCTTTTCTTCCATTTCTTGTAAACGATTGGGTCGGCATTGTTGAAAACAACGACGATATTCTTTGCGACAGACTAGATGGCCAAACCGGAAGGGCGCTGGTTACCGATGCCTGTAACAGGTGATAATAAAAATTACGTTGTATTACTATTATCGAAATGTACACTAAAATAAAATACAAATACAAGACAATGTTAAAAAAAAAAAAAAAGCAAAAATACATCACATGTAACCAGTTCCAAAAAAAAAAAAACAACAACAACCACAACAACATTATAACCCTTCCTAGCCGAAACAAGCTTAATAATAAAGACAAAAAAATCTAAATCGGTTTTGAGAAAGCTGATTTACAACAACAACAACAACAACATCAACAAAGCAACAAACATCACTCTTTGAACATTTTAACGCCTGCCCTGCGGTGTAATTTCTACACATTTAAGTATCTGTGCATATTGCATATGATACTCCTGAGTCGACGATGACTGTACGCGTAGATAGGATGGATAGCACAGCATAGGGCACTTAACATTCATCAGTCGGCCAGATCGAACTTTAATGAGATATTTCAGTACACTTTAGGTCTTCGGTGCTGTATATAATAATGGATACTTAGTCGAGCTACTGCACTTACCATGTACCAAATGGTACATATAATGATGAATACCACCACGCCATCTCATCCATACCATATACAAAGTACCACGTTGAAAGTATTTCGTACGGGTATATAAGTATAATTGCCCTCGTCCCGCCTTATGCTCGTATTGCAGATTCGTGAATATACAGGTAGAGATCTAGGTACGCGTATACTATTTACTTGGCATGGCATCGGATCCGCGGGTCGTCCATCAAATAAGCCTTATTATAGTAATATGGCATTTAAATGCGGCATAAAGAGCTTAATAGTGCAATCGCAGCAGCAGTTGGCAAAATTATACCTGTGAACTTTCATATCTTAGGGCGAGGTTAATTTACAGTAATTTAAGTGTAATTGCTCGACGACGTTTTTTTTTTGTTTATCTTATGAGCGCGCGGTCGAAGTACCCAGGACTGGTGGTGGTACCTAAGTACTTATGCGCTTAGGTAGACGTGTACCTTACATACAAGAAAGGCACAATATAAACGAGTAAATATACAAGCGAAAGGTGTATCAAAACGTTTACTCGATATTATTACCTCTCTATGTAATTATATCGTCGTATATTTATACGAGTAGGTACTAGATGATTTGATAATAAAATAAATACCGAGTATATGATAGCTCGTTATTCGCTATCATTTACATCACCTGCTTGCTCCTGTTGCTTGCCTATGCATACTTAACCTACCCCCCTCTCCCCGAATTGATTTCGCGACCAAGTCCACACGTAGAATACGCTTTCACCCTTTTGTAATCTCCCATGGGTCATATATACCAATGCCCTGAGTTTTTTTTTTTTTTTTTTCAATGCTCTACAATCGAAACACCAAAAAGTGCTCTAGAAATCAAATTCAGCGTTCTTTTTTGAAACCCCTAAAAAGGTGATTTGGGAGACATGGTTCGAAACTAAAAAACCCAACGAATTTGGGTTGAGGTACTTCCTCTTATATCGAATATGTAATTTTTTTCCGTTACACACTGCACAACTGCATTTTATTGCACTGTAAGTGCAATTTTTATGCATTTTGGACGATTTTTGACTGTAAAACAGCTCTCTTATCCAAAATATAGGTGAGAACCAAAACATATTCGTTAATTTTGTTGAATGAAACTATTTAAAGTCGATTGACGCAAAAATGGTCGAAAAATTACTGCACAATGCGAAGTAATGAAAATAAACAGGTTGACCAGCCCCCCTCCCGCCACCCCCAAAATTAAGCCATAGAATACTTGATTAAAAGTAGCGATGTGATACATCAAATTAGGTCAAAATTTCGTACTGAATCCGAAAATCATTATCATTTTTTATTTCAACCTCCCTCGATGAAGTTCTGCCTCCAAACTTGAATTTGAGAGGGAAATTAAAGAACTGACACCATTTAGATGAATCGTAATTGGAATTTTCCCAAATCAGACAACTGTGGCTGATTAGTTTCAACTCTCAGCATACGTTAGCCCTCTAAAAAACTTTCCATCCTCCATTCTATCAGGCCCCCCCCTCCTCACTTACGATTATAATAAAAATATTCATTTTAAAACAGAAGTGCGGCATATCGAAATGGTTTAAAATTTCGCGCTGAGTTTGAAAATGATAATCATTTCTGAATTTGACCCGCCTCCTTGGAGTCCCCCCTCCCACTACAATTTGAAAGAGGAAAAAGGATTAATTGACCTTATTAGATGAAACGTAATTACAATTTACACACGTCATACTGTAGCAGTCGATCAGTTCCACTTTTGCAGCACGTATCAACTCAGAAGAAAATTTCTACCCCTTGTCCCTCCCACCCCTACCGTATCATACCCGATAAAAACATTCATTTTATAACATAGCCGTGTATCGTATTAAAATGCCTTAAGATTTCGAGCCCAAACTATACTTAATTTATTGGAAGGTGCCGGGGGCATTCAAGTTTATCAGTGGAGTGAAAAGGGTGATGCAATAATCAGGAATATATGCTCGTGTGTAAAAAATTAATATGAAATGCAGTATGCGCTGCTGCAATAGTTATACGAAAACGAAAAGAATGTTGATGACAAGGAAGAAGAAAAGGTATTTTTCGATGAGAAAGCGGAAAGTGATTTCGGTTAATCTTATGATAAAAATACTCGATAGCCTTCTTTTTTTTCAGCAGTAAAAACAAAATCAACACCAACTTTTTTCATTAAAAAAAAAAAAAAAAAAAAAAAAAAAACAAATTGAAAAATTATTACGATTTTTGAACCC
>FIZR01008243.1:0-10251 GCA_900060175.1 Ferrisia virgata
CAATCTTGGAAATTATACACGCCCAGTATAAAAAAAAAAAAAAAAAAATTGGTAAATAATGTAAATCTAATTTAATACAGTTTGTTCGCATTTGTTGGTAAAGATTTTTTTAAATAATTTGTGGTTCTAGTATATGAATTACCTCTAGTGGCATGAAGGAGAGGAGAGTTGGGACTGTAAGACCTTACATATTCATTTTAGGGGTATTTATAAGTATGTAGAATGATATGAATTCATTAAATCATAATACGAGTATTTGGACAGATGTCTTTTTTTCTGAAATATGCCATGATTTTAAACTCAAGTATTTAAGAATTAAATTTTTTTTTCAAGTTTGAGCAATTTAGAGGCCTATTCGAAGATCAAAGCACCATTTTAGAGGGGGTTGAGAGTTGAAAGTTTTTTTTTGCTGCACTGTAAACAGACTATGTGAGTATAACTTTGTGAAACTTTAAGCTTCAGTCGCCACAGGTTAAAATTATTTTTTCGAGCTGCAATTTTTTAGGAGTCTTTTTGAAGCCCAAAGGAACATTTTTATGGGGGTGGCACAGAAAAAAATCAGAACTCAAAATTTCGCTGGCACCCTAATAGGTAGATATAATATGAGGGAACAGTATACACGCACAGCCAAATACCACAAAACAAATTGGTTATTAATATTGATTATTAACAGTAGTAAATACTTGTCCGTGTTGTATTTAATGAAGACATACGTTATCTGATTAACTTCATAGGTGTATATATATATAGATAGTGTTATGTACACTACATAAGTACATACGTATAGGTGTATAGAATGTACCCAGCATCTATCCTACATAGTGTAGCGTCTGGGTTTAGTACACTTATGTATACTCTTACGTATAGGTATATTTCAGTACATACGCCACCAGTACGATAAGATCATCAGCAGTACTCGTTTTGTATTTACACAAATACAAATACGTATGTATATATGAAAATAAAATGGAAAAAAAAAAATTATCTCATGTACCGTTCTCGGCACATATGTTGAGTATATAGTTTCGTCCTACGTTCAAATAATTAATACGTATAGATGCGCTATACCGACGACGATGTACCTGGAGTATTTCGGTTATATCTCTCTCTGTCTCTCTGTCTGGCTCTCTCTCGCCGCGTCGACTATATTTTCTATATACTCAGGCTGTACTCCGTTCAGATGAGAGGACTGAATTAAGTCGCATCCGACTAAACCATACAACCATGTATGGCTTACTCGAAACATATCCTAGCTGGTACATACATCTCTATAATACCTACTACTATAATCGTACATATACCGACAACATGGTATAATTATTTTAAAAATAGTAAAATTTATCGTTTCATTTGTCAATACTCTCGAATGTTAGTCTGCGGGCAATAATTAAGAAAAATAAAATAAATAATAATCGAGACCACGCGGCGATTAAAAAATACCATCGAGTTCAATCTGGTTTTCTTATCAGAACATTGTGTCTTAGTGAAGTTTTGCCAATGTACCGCGATAATATTTCCAAAACGCTGCTAGCAATTTTCGTGTATTTTTTTTCCATCCATTTTTCGCTTCAACTCCCTTTTTTTTTTTTTTTTTTTTCCTACCTATAGGTAGAGAGAGGTACATAACATACATATATATACCTTCTTCTCCTCCCTCGCGTTATTTCTATCTTTTTTTTTTTTTTTATACCGTACAGTCCGCGACCGTATATACATATGTACTACGTAAACGGTACGTAGCTTATACACAGGAGAGGTGTACATTGAACAAGAAATTCTAAGTATTTTAATAGCCCTTAATAAGCGGGTTTTAAAAAGATCGCTATTGCAAGACATATTCTTCTCTTAAACAATGAATAAGAATGCGGTTTTTATCGTTTTATACCGCAGGTCATACTCTTGTGAATACTAATTTTCATCTAAAACAGACCCAAACTGCATCAATGAAACATTTTTCTGAATTTCTTCGGGTGATTACAGCGCAGCGCACACGATCGCGATACATATGGATCAGGATCACATCTCATCTGCGCGCCGCCGCCGATACACCCCCCTCCCCCCGTACATTTATTACCTCTACCTTTACCTGCCTGGTGTATAACTTCTTCAGCATCGTCATCATTGATACCGCCATCTACATATACATTTTATTATACATTCTACCTATACTCTCGTACAATTTGCCAATTTTAATAGCGTTATTAATGTCTTTATCTTTAATCGTATTAACCTTAAACGTGATTAATGACTCTTGAACTTGATCGCGGTCGAGTTACGCTCGTATTTGAATTCCCCCTCTCCTCCCCCGTTCTATTCTCGCGTATCCAAATTTCCTTCTCTCGTAGGTATATAGGTACCAGCAATAACGACATCCGAAAAAAAAAAAAAAAAGAAAGAAAGAAAGGACGACATACGTGTCCATTAAATCATCGAAAAAGTCGCGAGTATCTAATGAGAAACCGGTTATCTGTATGTTTGCCGTAGAGATTTTTTTTTTCGGAAATTTTTTACATAAATATTCATCATTAAAAACCCACGTTGCTTTATATATTTATATTTTAAGAAAAATAAAATCAAATTCTTCAAAATTTGTGGCTTTTCTTTATGTGTATATAGTGCTGTATACGTATCTTGGGCAGGTATGCTTTTTTCTTCATTCGCGTCGTATTTCATAATCACACACGGTCGCTCGCCGAATAATGTAAAGGCAAAAAAAAAAAAAAAGAACACTGGATCACGTGATCTAATAGGTTGATTTATGAAAATTTCATGGCCACTGTTTTTCGTTATAACATACGTAGACATACCTATCTACCTACCTAGCTAGCTACCATTGAAAAAGGTAAATAGCCGATATTGTCGATTGTCGATTGTCGACCGCTTATGTATACCTACTCAGTGTCCTTAAATACAAGAATCTAAACGCGAAGAGTCAAATGGCACGTATACAGCAATTAACACCGCGTTTACGTATTCTTCAAATAACGCCGTATTTAAAAAACAATGTCATTACCATGTGTACATAACTATACGTGCATCGACATGTACACCGAGACACGTGACGTGAATTTATCTGAGCCTCGAAGGCGCACACGTAATCTTCGTACTCGGTCGGTTTCGGTAGAAAGAGACATACAACACAGGTAAACTGCCATACTACCCGATTCGCGTGTTTATATAAATACACAAAAAAAAGCATCTCAAAGCGATACTTTTTCAGCCTGACTTTCGTCAGATATTATAATCACGAGAATTTGAAAAAAGCATCACTTTGCGAAGTTTTTTCTCTGATTAGTATTAGAGGTAGAGGAAGGGTTTAAAGGGGTTAAAATGTCGAAACCCCAAAAAAGCTCACCTGACAGCCTTCCTAATTGTACGTACCAAATTTCAATATCCTGGCACAATTTGGAGGGGAGTTATGCGATGAACAAACTCAAAAAATTAGAAAAAACGACCAAAAAATCACGTTTTTGGGGCTGTGAGGAGGAGGGGGGAGGTTACAATGGGGCTGAAAGGTCGACACCCCAAAAAGCATAACTAGGGCTCTTGCTAAATGTACATACCAAATTTCAATTTTCTACCTCAATTTGGTGGGGAGATAGGGGAGGAACAAACTCAAAAAATTAGAAAAAACGACCAAAAAATCACGTTTTTTGGGGCTGTGGGGGGGGGGGGGTTACAATGGGCTAAAATGTCGACACTCCAAAAGCATAACTAGGGCTCTTGCAAAATGTACATACCAAATTTTAATTTTTTTACCTTAATTTGATGGGGAGGTAGGGGAGGAACGGCCCTTTTTCCAGGTCAAAAAGGGAAAACCCCCTTCGTAACAAACCTAGGAGGTTGATTTTTGGATATGTTATACAACTTTAGATTCTCCATCGATTGGCTCAAAAAGGAATAATTTTTACGTTTTTGGCTCCTTAGCACCCCCTCCCCCACATTGGTGCATGACTGAATTTTGACACAAGGTCATCCCCACTCATATATATTTGATCCGCCCCGCTAAACTGAACCGATTGACCAAATTGGAGTAATTTTGGTCGGTATCGAGCCGAATAAATGATTATAGTGTTGAGGAAAAAAATAAAAATAAATATCTGACGTGGCCAAAAATGGTCTCAATGGTCTTCTAGAACCACGAAAAGGATTTTATTGATATTCCTCCCTCATCCGTCAAAGATCGATAGACTGTATTCATTGACAATATGAACACAGAAAATCAGTCTGATTAGGCTGAAGAAGAAAATATTGTAATTATTATAAGTCGAGATTTTAATTATAGGTAAAATAAGATAGACTTTTCGTTTTCATTTTGAAAAAAAGTTCGATGCATGTGAGAACGAGAAAGGTAAAAATACCTTTCACAGATGCTACAGAATGATTGAAAAAAAAAAAAAGAAAAGCTCGAAAATCATTTTTAAGGAACCAGACCCTAGGAACAGTATTATAACATTTTACCATGCAGTGTCCAAATTTTTTTTTTCTAAAATAAGAAAAACCTACCAAAAAACTATATTTTGTGGCTTGGAGGGGGGGGGGTGCCATGAGCCTGAAAAGTCGAAACCACTATAATCCATATATATTGTTCCTATTACGTTTATGTAAAAATTTCAACTTCTTAGCTCAATTTGAAGGGGAGATAGGGGGAAGGAACAGCTTCATTTAAAGGTCAAAAAAGGAGAAAATTCTCATATTTCCTCTCCCTATTAATCTGAGAGGCTGATTTTTGGATATATTATGCAACTTCGAATGGTCTATCGATTGGCTCAAAAAGGACTAATGTTTGCGATTTTGAATTTTGACCCAAGGTCATCCCCACTCTTATGTATCTAATCCGTCGCCAAACTGAGCCGATTGACCGAATTGGAGCGATTTTGGTCGATACCCGAGATAAACAGATGATTTTTAGTTTCGCGGAAAAAAAATTAAAAAATAAAAATAAATATCTGGCATGGACAAAAATGGTCGTAATGATCTTCCAAGCCTCCCAAAACGGTATTTCTTGGTATCCCACTTCATTCGCCGCAGGTCGATAGACCGTAATAGCCTGGTTTTTATTGACAATATGACAAAAAAGTCAGCCTAACTACGAAAATCTCGTAAAAAAAATTACAGCTAGAAAAATTATTAAATAAATCTTAATCATTTTTCACGGCGAATGAAAAAAAAAAAAAAAAAAAAAAAAAAAAAAACCAAAAAAAAAAAAAAAAAAAAAAAAAAAGAAAACCTAAAAATATCGAATGGCTATGTGTTAAACAAGCCTAATTTGAAACTATGTTAATCGATTAACTGCTCCCATATTGAGAATAATAAATTATCAAACTTGTTCGTTTTTTCTCTCTGTTTCGTATATAAAACGTTTAAAAAACCAGTATCCCCACATACTCTTAAAATATTCACGAAATCGTAAGAAAAAAAAAAAAAAAAAAAAAAAAAAAAACTCTTTTTAAAAAATTTTTCAAGAGGAAAACGGTTTTAATCAAATTAATAAAATTTTGAAAAAAAAAAAAAAAAAAAAAAGACAAAAAACTCTTTTTAAAAGATCTTTCAAGAGGAAAACGGTTTTAATCAAATTAATCAAATTTTGAAATATTTGTAATCGTAACACACTTTCAAATTTATACGTATTTTTGCACAGATAAGAGGTATAGATATACAACATGAATACTAATCATATCGTATATTAATGGATATTCCTCTCGCTGGTATATACCTATGATCCGTACAATGTATACAAACCATATTACCACAAAAAAATAATACCCAGATCTGGTCCATTAGACATAACTAGTTTTTGGAACTTCCTTCAAGCCATAAAAACTCGAAAAAATCGGTAATAAATTATTAACCAATTGATGTGGCTCAACTGGAATGGTCAAAAAAACCATATAAATTCTGATTTTAATGCGGTAAAGTCTATTCGTATTATCAAAACATATCCATCAATAATACATCAATGAACCGAATTTTATTCTTAATTAGTTAATAAATGAATGGCTGGTAAATGCGAAGATGAAGTACAAAAGAAAAAGTTCCAAATAACTATTGAAAAAAAAAGTAAGAAAAGTACAGGTATCTATGATTCTATAACCATCAACATCTGCATCGGTTTAATAATTGAAGCGGGGAAAAGGGAATAGTACACGCTTTTTCATTGGTTTATGATAAGAATGCATATAATTACAGTAAGTAAAATGTAACATAAGAAGCAAACCGACGATGATGAAGATAAGGTGAAAAAAAAAAACTTGGAGGAAGAAGGAGAAGGATAACAATATGTTACAACCCACCATCTCTTTTTTATGTGAAGTTCTCTCAGGTAAAACGAACACTGCTAGTTATTTCACCTTCGGGCGCAACAACCACAAAATGGCGGATGACGTCTGAAAGTTTTTCAACATTACATATTACACCCGAACCACACTACCGTGTTATTTTTATTATGGGAACTTTAAAAATATTATTTATATTATAAAAAAAAAAAAAAAAGAAAAAAAAAAGAAAGGAAGAAAAAGAATCTTGACGGAACTATACCATTAAGTGGTTCGATGTACGGACAAAAAACGGTGTGGGAAACGATGTCATTTTTATTCTTATTGTAATTCGAGATTCGCCATTTTTTCCGCCATTTTGTGCGTTGTTCTTTTTTTTTTTTTAGTAAAAAAGAGAAAATTTTGATTTTTCTTATGTAGTTAAATTTTTACCTCATTTCTTGTTTTCATCAAACTGAGAAACAGTGCATTAAAAAGATAGGAAAAGTTCGCTATAAAAAAAATCACTATTTTAAAACCAATCTACACGTAGTCAAGAGTCAAGTAGAAGACCGAAAATTTTTACCACTTCCATTTCACGTAATTTCTAAACTTTTTTTCAATACCTTCTTTAACTAACAGAAAAAAAAAATCGTACGTAATTTAAAAATAAAATGGTACAGCCAGATTAGGTACACGAAATAAAATTCCCATAAATGAGACAAGTAAATTGGGCAGATGGCAATGCTATTTATAAATTTCCACACATGTAAGGAAATAAGACGATGGTTTCTTGAAAAGGAAATGCAAGGATTAGGAACACAGGTAGAGATAAGGACATGGTCAGGTTCAAGCCTTCCGAATGTTGAGCTAGGCCCTGCAAATGTATTCGTGAAAATTGATAACTTAGTCGTTTGTGATTATATTTTTGGAGTTTGAAAATGAAATGAAATGATCTGTTTTTGACCATTCACTCAGCAAATGTATTCGTGAAAATTTAATTATATTGATAACTTAGTCGTTCGTGATTATATTTTTGGAGTTTGAAAATGAATTGAAATGATCTGTTTTTGACCATTCACTCAATCTTGTTATTTCACAATATCGTTGCCTGAGCGAAAGGATGAGTACAAGAAATTCCTCTTAGGCTGCTACCTATTTGAACAGAGGGACACGAATACCATTCCCTACCCCCCATAGTTAGCAATTTATATACTATTGCTAAAATTTAAATTTTCTAAATGAAACATCGTACTTTTTAATTCCTCAAAACTAGGATAAAAAATAACAAAAACTAATCAGAATCATTTATTGCGACCAAAAAAATTAATTAAAAATTTTTTTTTTTTTGGAAATTTGCATAAATGGAAAATTTTAGGCTACGTTGTACAATAGTTGTCCTAATTATGGCAAAAAATTGTACAAACTCGATTGATGTAATGAATCTTTAAAATTTGGAAAATATTATAAGGGTTCACAATGAATAGATGTTAAGGAACCATTCTCTATTTTTAGAAAATTTCTTTACGACTAGAAATGAGCTGAATTGAAGAGCGAAAAGGAAATAAAATACGTAGGTAAAAATAGGTAGGTACCTCAACTACTTTAAAATCAGAAGTCTAAAGATACACCTCAGTATTCGTGAAACAGTCGAAACTATCAATATGCCCAAGTTCCTGTTTTCGCTACCTAGGCCCGTTCGCAGGATTGTTCAAAGAATGAGGGGAGAGGGGAGGCTGAATTCAAATTTTCAGTGCTCGTGAATTAAATTTTTTTTCTTTTAGCCACTCACAACACATTCAATTCAGTAATTTCACGAATGAATCAATTAGAACGTATAAAATCTTTCCAAGATTCAGTCATATGTAATCTCACAAGGGAACCTTCTCAACTGTCCGGCTGCAATTTGAACGAAACTTAGCTAGATTGAAAGGGTATGTGAGACAACCCCCGGAACCAAATTTTTAGCAGCTGATAAAGTTCATTTTTGAATTTTTGAAAATTTGTATACCAACTAATAAAGCTCAAAAATACATCAAAAATAAAATATTCTACAAAATATGATATTTTGAAGTTATAAAGGAGAAAGGAAACTGGTTCCAAACATTTTTGTTTCCCCAGGATTTTGAAAATTTGAAAAATTCAATTGGTTGAGACATTTATTCAACAAAAACTTGGTTTAAATCTAACCTGGATCTCGAACATTGATGTATCAAATTTTCCAGCCGTTCTAAAGACTCTAGCAAAAAATTATTTTTTTAGGATTTTTGAAATTCTTTAGAACCGTTGGATATTAACTTCAGCAGCTGGGAATTTCGTACTCGCCGTATGGGACCCTTTTAAACAGATTGAAGTAGTTTTCCCGAAATTTCCAGTCGGACAGTTGAAAAAAGTTTTTTTGACTCGATTTCAAGTTGAAAAATAACGAAAAAATTGAAAAATTAAAAATTCTAAAACGTGTCGAAGTTTTTCAACGAAAATCTTTATACTTCCTAATACTAGTAATTTGTCCCATTTGACAGGCGTTCTGTAGTTTCTGGCAAAAGTTTTAATTTCTCCGAGATTTTTAAAATACAACAAAACGGCCGGATATGAACTTCATCTGCTGAAAATTTTATTCTCGCTTATCGGGACCCTTTCAAACAGATTGCAGTAGCTTTTCTAGAATTTCCAAACAGACAGGCGAAGATAAATTTTTCAGCTGCTGAAGTTCATATCCAGCCATTGTGAAAAAATTTTAAAATCCTGAAAATATAAATTTTTTGCTGCAGACACCAGAACGCCTGAGAAATTTGTTATTGTATTTCGAGGTTCAGAGTAGATAGCAACTAAATTTCTGTTGAACGAATGTATCAACCAATTAAACTTGTCAATTTTTGAAAATTGTAGAGAAAAAAATTTTTTTATACCCACTAGAATGTCTAGAAAATAGGATAGATCGATTCATGTGGTCGATATGAGGTACTAACACGATTTTCTTCATTACAACTCTAAAAAAAAAAAGCTTCGCCTCGCAATGCTTTTGAAGTCAGGTTTTCCTGTTGTCCACGTCCCCAATTCGTCGTACAGGTTTGAAATACACAATATCGATATTTTAGAGTGGTACATTTTTTATAAATTGATTGGAATATAAATTTGGAAAGAAGTGTAGGTACACACTTTTGACTAGATAGCCGACCTTCAATCTCTTCCTCGTTGTCGCGGAAATATCGACGGTGAAAAAAGATTTTCAGGGAAATGCTTTAGAATTACCCATATTTATCGTTAAATTCGAAAAAAAAATCTAAAAAAATTCCCTTTTCGGGGCTGCAGAAGGAGTCCATTTGGACAAGAATGGTTCAGACCTCCAAAAGGCACACCCTGCATATGTCTCAGACCTGCGTACAAAGTTTCTTGATTTTTTCGACCTGCAATGGGAAGAGTTAGGGGTGGCGAGTCGAGACCCCCCCATCCAAAGGCACACCCTGAGCACTACTGTCAACTACGTACCGAATTTCAACCCTCCAGGGGAATTAATACCACCTGTAAGGACGAGCAGTCGTTGAAATATTCGTAAAATGGTTCAAATGAACGGATTTCTTGGACTGTAATCGACGCAGATAGTTCATTTTTTCGATATGTTATAGCTCTTACAATTTTCTATCAATTGGCAATGAAATTTTTTCACTTTTCGATTTTCCACCTCCTCTTACATCCATCCGCAAAAATGGACCTCCCCCAATTTCGACCATGGACCGTTCAAACTTTGATAGTAAAATATAGTCGGCGAGTTTTAGCGAAATTTTAAATTTCAGCAATTTCAACCGTTATGGGGGGGTGGGTCAAAAGAAACGATTTGTTTTTTACTTGGTACCCTGAAAAACTGGTTGGTAGACACCTCAAAAAAATTCTCTCCACGTATGAGCTCTTAATTTTAATAGGAACGTCCTCTGCCTTTCAGAGTTCTATTTTTTTTCTATTGTTATAAAGAAAATTGCATATCTTGATGTCTACTATA
>FIZR01008244.1:0-15251 GCA_900060175.1 Ferrisia virgata
ATCTACGAGCCCCCAAACCTATGTGTCAATTTTGCAACTCCGAGCCCATCACTACCCAACATCTCCTGTTCCACTGCCCCAACTTGAAACTAAAAAGACAAACCTTAAACATCTCAGAAGACACCCACTCCATTCCAGATTCCTCCACAATCATGCAAAAAATCCTCCTTTTAATAAAAGACCTTAACCTCCAACACCAAATGTAGGGACCCTTTATGTGCTTTTTTGGGTTTTCGACTTTTTTTCAATTTTCATGATTATTATATGCCATGAAAATCAGGCTGAAAAAGCATCGCAATCACGATGCTTTTTTTTCTTTTTATTTGAGTAGTTTGTAAGGTAAATTACAAGTACTTTCCTTGTTATTTCAATTTTTCATGTTTTTAAAAATTCCTGAAAACCTATAATCCGGTGAAATTAGCATTGAATAACGGAAAAATTTATGGCTAAAATTTTTTTCACCGACTTATAGATCACAGCTCCCTAAATAACATATCCAAAATCAAACAAAATCGGGCTGGTGCTTCTCCCCCAATATCCCCATTTATGCCCCAAAACAGGTTTCTTACCAACAACTTTTCTTAACTTTGTTCTTAAACACGATAGAGAAAAAAAGTTGGATCAAAAAATGTAGCTGGTTAAATTTTCAATAAAAAAGGTTATTATATATTTTTTCTAAAATTGATAGAAACCCCTAAAAATGAGTTTAGAAAGGACGCGTTATGCGCTAACGTGATGTTCCGCGTAATGTTCCTATCGCACCGCGAAAGCCAGCGGCGAACGTTCGTAGACACGCGGGCTCAATTCACTTTCTATTCTCATAGTGGTTTTCATAACTATTTAATCCTAAATCATTGGTATTCTCTTCTGATTCAACATCAAATCGGCTATGCGAGTCAATATTTGAAATATTACAAAACCTGTCGCTCACTTTGAAAATTCATAAAAAAAAAATATTAGTAATGATAAAAATTTGCTGTTTGATCTATTAAAACACATTGTATACTGAAGAGTATGCTCGATATAAAAATCAAGAGTTGGATAGAGGTGAAGTGGTTCACAGAATATGACAAAATAAATACAAAAATACATGACCAACTTTTATTTTTTTGTGAATAATTTTTTAAAAATCTATTATGAACACCTCATTTAAAAATTTTAAAATGAACGGGAGAGCACCTTCAACTCAGGGGTTGGTTTGGCAATCCCAAAGGTTACATTTATGCATAAAAAAAAAAAAATATGAATGGCAAAAAAAATATTTAGTCATGTTTGGACTAGAATATTAAAAAAAAAATTCTAATATGTATTGAAGGTGAATGCGAGAGAAACAAAACGATTGCGATGCAAGGCAGTGAATATAAGTGATCAATTGTGGCAAACGAATCAATAGTGGGGATAAAGTGATTTGCAAACTGTGACGATATACGACTGTAATTGAAATTTTTTCAACAAAAACAGGGTAGAGACGAAAAATTATCTTTGTTCATTATCTGGGGTATAGATAACAATATTAAACCCATTTTTAATGAAATTTTTCAAACAATTTTTTTTACAATTTTTTACAGTTTTTGAAATGTTTACAACTTTAAGCTTGGGCTAGGAAACGTACATCTGAACTTTGAAATCTAAAATTTTTACCACGTTAGTTTGAGATCATTTCATAACTATATTAAGCGCTACTCGTTGTCAGTTTTCCAAAATTTGAAAAAATCGATCACCCGGGGAAGGGGGGAGTGCATTGCTAGATACTTGAAATATTTTTAATAAGGAGTTCATATTAGCTTCTTCAGAAGTTGTAATTAATTTTTTTTCTACGAATTTTCCAATTGAGCAGCAGGTTTGGATAAAAGTTAAATTTTGAAAATAGCACATCTGAGCCCCTTTGATTTTTTGGGTATGCTAACCAGTATACGTGTAAGTCTCATGAGTTGGCTTATCACTGGTATGAAGATAGCGAGGTTAATGCGGAACACCCGATACATGAAACATAATCATACTAACGGTAAATTAGCAACAACTGCTCCGAATAAATTTGGTTTTTGGTTGAGAGAAACAAGCGCCACTAGACCACCGTGGATCGGACAATACGTAAATTTCCAACGATTTAGTATTCGTGTACTTCTCCGAGATCAAATATTCAGCAGCAGCTTGAAAATCGTCGAAAGCATTTTGTTTCTTTTCTTGCTTCGTGCCATTTTTCGCCGAATTTTCTGTAATTAAATTCCAGTAAATATGTCTACCTTTAATAGCTAATTTGCTTATTTATCAAAAGGAAAATTAATTCCAAATATGATTTACCCTCCTCCTCTAATTCTGGGTTTGGCGAAGATGCAATCGAAATTACTAATAACAAACAATCGACTCATTTCAAAGTATGCTAATTGTGTGATAGCAAATCTTCCGTAAGCATGAAAATAAACCGAATTGCTTCCATTTTTTTTGTAAATCCTGCGAAATAAAATTATTCATAATATGAGTACACCAGTGCCACCAAACTTAATATTTATAATACGTTGTGTAAATATTAAATTTACTTTTTTATGAGCTAGAAACATAGGAATTTTAGTTCCATCCTTGTTCTATTGTGAATTTCTTTCGATCGTAATTTTTTAGCTTTACTTCATAGAAAATCTGCAGAAAAAATAGTCATAAATTTTTTGGTATGGTCAAAAATATCTCATGATTGTTGAAATAACTCGTACTTACCCATTTTGACATGTAATTCTGTCTTTTCATAAAGACATTGGTTAGTGATTACTTATTCAAGTACTTACTAGGTAAATTCAAACTCAAACTTAGTTCAAACTTTCCAAGTTTCTAAGTTTAAAAAAATAATAATAAAATAAAAAAACGTAAAATGAGAAAAACAGATAGTTCAATTTTTTTACGGTAGTGTCGCTAAGGTGCAGTTTACCACTCGACGTTATCTGCTGTACTAAGTGCAATGACTCAGCATACATCTACTTACTTTAGTAATGGTCGTTCAACTGGCATATTTTTCAGGTGTAGAATAAATCAGGGCTTCAACTAAATTGTACGAAAATGATAAATCAAACTGATTAAAGTTCATAATATCATTACTTTTTATTTTATTACAATAGACAAAGAACATAATTCTCATAAAATATTTATTTTGGTATCAATTGATAGCAAAAAGATGGAAACAGTTATTATCAAGTAATAATTTTTGGCACAATTCGATTAGGTATTACAAAATATATTTTATATCATACTAGGAACGAAAGTTTATTCTTACATAACATGTTATGTACCTTGTAAGTGTATGGTTACAATGTAGCATTTTCGTATTATTTAGTTGGAGCCCTGATTTATTCTACAGCTGAAAAATATGTAAGTTGAACGACCATTACCGAAGTGAGCCGATGTCTGCCGAGTCATTGCACTTAGTACAGCGGATAATGTCTCGTTTACGACGAATTATCACATTTTTTGCTTATAACATTTTTTAGTTTATTGATAAGGTGTTTTTCACGTGTGTTTTCGTTTTATTGAACAAACGTGTTTGTTGGTGTACTTTTTAATTCAATTTATGATTGATTAATTATTTTTATTTAATTTTTCGTTTGCCTTTATTATTGATTATCCACAATGAAGAAGAATAAAGTAAGTAAATTTCATTTACTAAGGGTTAATTGGTATATGATGGCGTATTTCATTAACTAGAGTTTATTTTTGAACTCACCGATATCATAATTCCTTATACGGTTTAGTTAATTTCGCATTGTTTTCAGAATAAGAAAAATAAAACTATGACCAATAAAGATAGGGTTCTTTCTAAATTCACAACTGGTCGCACCAAATCGATCAAAAAAGTCAGTTCGCTCATTTCTTTCGACATGCATCTTAGAACGGGAGAATGAAACTGAATTAATAATTTGTTCATTTTGCAGAGGAAAAATACTCTTTTGCTGGAATATAAACTACAAAATAAATCCAATAAATTTATAGATCGTAGAATTGGAGAAAGAAACCGTAACATGACTGCTGAAGATAAAGTGATGGCTCGATTTGTAGCTCATCGCGTCAAAACAAATAAAGTAAGTTGATTCTGATTTCTTCTTGGAAAGGTTATTCATTTGAATGTAGTAACGAATTTCACAATTCTACTTTCATAGAAAGAATTGTTCAATTTGGGCGGTGATGAAGAAGTATTAACTCATCATGGAAGATCATTAGCGGAGTTTGAGAAATTCGAAGCTCCGATGGATGAAAGTGACGACGAAGAAGATGATGGAAGATTGGACGGTTTGTTTTTTTTAAAATTAAAATTCAGTTTTACTCGTTGATTTTTTTTTATTACTTTATTCTTCATATTTCAGCTAACTTTGTAAAAGAAGCTCATTTCGGTGGAGGTCTTTTTACCAAAGTTTCATCAGATTCTTCCAGTCATCAAAGTACCATCGATATGTTGATCGCCGAATCAAAACGTAAAAAAGCCGAACGTCAGCAGACTAAAGAAGAAACGCAAAATTTGACCGAAAAATTGGATAAAGATTTAAAAGATTTATTCCCCCTGGTCTCCGATTCGAAAAAAGATGACGGCGAAGGATTCAAACCAAACCGCGAATCGTATGACGTGTTAGTACGTGAACTGAAATTCGAACCAGTTGGAAGGGTTAGTGCTTTATTAAAATAAATTACGATTTATTGAAAATTATTTTGTATTACTGGCTATGATTTTTCATATAGCCGAGTGATAAGTTGAAAAGTGAGGAACAGATTCGCAATGAAGAACAACAAAGATTACAAAAATTAGAAGAAGAAAGGCTAAATAGAATGAAACGTGCAGTCGACTCTACTCCAGAAGATCAAGACGAACCGCCACATAAAAAGCATCAAAGTGCGGATGATTTAGATGATGGGTAAGACAATTTAGGGCAATTCATCATCAGCATGATTCAATATGAGCAAGATTCTGTTGCAATTTAGTTTGGATCTCGACGTATTTGATGATGAAGACGATGACGATGAAAATGATAGTGATCATAGCGAAGAAGACGAAGATGAGGAACAGGATGAGAATGAAGATGATCAAGATGATACTGAATCTGAAACCGATGAAGCAAATATGAAGAAAAAAATAGAAAAAAATTTTGACGCGAATAAAGATTCAGAAAACGAAAAACCAATTTTAAAGAAGAGCAAATCATTTGGTAGTTAATTTAATTTTTTTCTGAAATCGAAACGCGACCTAACTATTTTTTAATATTTTAAATTGAATCAAATTTTCAGTACCTGAAACGTTATCAGCTTTAAAAACATTAATTGATGAGAAAGAAACCGATGAAAAAATCAAATTGATAAAAGAGGCGATGAAAAATCAACAAATTCATGCCGGCGTATCTAATGTAGATCATTTGATGCAATTTTTCAGAGTTCTACTACAATATTTAGACGAATTATTCAACGATTCTCTTACTAAAGTAAAATTCTTCACGTTCAGATCGTAGTTCTTCGTCATACTATGTAATATCAATTTATGGTAATTTTATTTCATTTCAGGAAAGTTGGATCTTTGCTAGTAAATTAGCTCCTGTATTATTCGATCTCGTACAAATCTCTGGAGATACTGCTGCTCAAATAGTATTTGATAAAATTAAGAATAAACACGATTCGTTTAGTTCGGATCCAAAACAAGGAGTAGCCGCGGATACGCTAATAATTTTTAAATTAGTACCCATCTTATTTCCAACTTCCGATTATTATCATTCTGTGGCTACTCCGACCACGGCTTTCTTAGGTCATGTAATATCTTTAAATTCTTGTAAAAATGGTCAAACCATCGCAGAAGGATTATTCTTAGCTACCGTCGTGTTAGAGGTAAGTTTACCAAAAAAAAACTGACTAATGTAAGTATTCTTGTGTTATAACTCCATTCAATGTAAATTGATATATTGTTTTTTCGTAGTATATTTCATTATCGAATCGATATTTCCCAGAAGTAGTTAATTTCTTAAAATGTGTTCTGTATACCGCCGTTCCTAACACGCAAGAAGCTATTCCACCAGTTAATTCAAAAACTAAAATTTTAACATTGAAGAAAAATTGTTCGAAGAAGAATATATTGTGAGATTTAAGACGTGTTTCATTATATTATAATCATTTTCTTTCGGTTAACATTAATGTGGTTTTTATCTCTAGGCCAGAAAATTTACAACTCTCATATTCAAGTTTAACCAACGAAGATGAACTTAAAGACGAAGATAAGATAAAATTTATTTTCACCGCTTTGAAATTACTTTCGGCCTATGTAAAACATTACGATAGTTTACCAGCAGCTTATGCTGTTTGGAAACCGATTTTAAAGCAACTGGAACAGTTACCAGTACGTAATTATCATTATATATTTTAACTTGTTACAGAAGTATCTACGTATATTTATTTAAACGATTTAAAATGTAACTTGTTTTAGATTGAAACTTATCCAAAATGTTGCTCTGATGAAGTGACGAAAATAAAATCTGAAATAAATACTATTTCCAATCGCCCTCTGCAGTACTTGATGGCCGAAAGAAAACGGCCTAAGGCTCTAAGATTATATGAACCTAATATTAGACAAGTGTAAGTTATCAGATTCTTTATTCAAGTTTTTAGCCTGATTTTCTATGTTATATTGTCAATGAAAACCAAGCTATTACAGTCTTATCGACCCACGACGGATGAGGGTGGGATAACAACAAAATCCGTTTTGCCGTCTTAGAAGACCATTACGATCATTTTTGGCCATGCCTGATATTTATTCATT
Organism: Ferrisia virgata; assembly: GCA_900060175.1. Taxonomy (NCBI): domain Eukaryota; kingdom Metazoa; phylum Arthropoda; class Insecta; order Hemiptera; family Pseudococcidae; genus Ferrisia; species Ferrisia virgata. Next base: position 6,770 of record FIZR01008244.1, read on the forward strand.
TTTTTCTCCGAAAACAAATCATTTACTCTGCTCAATACTGACCAGGATCGGTCCAATTCGGTCAGTTGGTTCAGTTTAACGGCGGGTTAGATATATATGAATGGAGATGACCTCCTTGAGCTAAAATTCAGTTATGCCCCAATTTGGGGGAAGTGATGCTAGGAGTCGAAACGCAAAAAATGTTTCTTTTTGAGCCAATCTTCAGAGAATTCAAAGTTGTATACCATATCCAAAAATGAACCTCCTAGGTCAATTAGCAGGGAAGATATGAGTATCTCTCCCCTTTTGACGTTGAAACAAGGCTGTTCCTTACCTATCTCCCACCAAATTGAGCTAGAAAATTGAAATTTGGTAGGGGCCCTAAATTTGCCTTTTAGAGGTCCCGATTCTTGAGTTTTTTGAGTTTTTTCCTCGCATAACTCCCCTCCAAATTGAGCTAGGAACTCAAAATTAGCTACCCTTCAAATTGGGCTGGGAAGTTAAAATTTAGTATGTACATTTAGTAAAGTTCCTAGATGTGTCTTTTGGCGATTTCGACATTTTAGCCCGAATAAACTCTTACTACTCTTAATACTGATTAGGAAAAAAGCATCACTTTTAATTAACGTGATTATAATACCTCACGAAAAAAGCATGCTTTTTTTTCTCATCGAGACTTCGTATAGAACGAAATTTAACGAACTTCGTTTTTTTTTTACATTCATAGAATTGATGGCCAGTCGTTCAGAACAACTTCTCAAGCTAAACAAGAACGTGAAAAATTACTTCATCAATACAAACGTGAAATGAAAGGAGCCTTAAGAGAGATACGTAAAGATAGAAGTTTCATAGCTCGTGTTAAAGTCTCTGAACAAGCTCAAAAGTTTGTATTTTGTACCATTTTATTAACACGATTAATCTACGAGGACTGTTCAATTCATCAAGAATGTATTCTAACTTTCGAATTCATTTTTAGGGATGCCGAAAGAAAAGCTAAAGTGAAACAGATTATGAACTGGGGCCAAAATCAGCAAAGTGAACTGAAACGAATGGAACGCAAGAATCGATACCGACATTGATCTGGAAATATCTCGTTGTTGGTTATTTAATCTGTTATGTAATTTAAAATTAAATATGTTTTTAATTTTCTCTTTTTCTTGGTTAGAAATTTTAATTGGAAGCGATAAGAATTGGAAATAATGAAATTTTTAGGAAAAAAAAATCGCTCAAGTATGTAACTTTGTTTCATCGTTATGATTTCTTTTATCATATTGCTCGTATCGGGGGAAATGTTCGTTACGCTATGAAAGACCATTGAACTGAGCCGAAGAGAGAAGGTACGTTTAATGGCGTAACGCAAGTACACGTATGCATTACCGCTTACCTGAGGGAACCGGTCGGGAACCTTGACAATGGATAAAGACGTTCGTTCTTTCGATTTACGCGACCTATTGACCTTTTGACAAAGTAATGAAATTTATGAACGAATCGTGAAATTCTCTCAGAAGGTGTCGAAGTCATAAAGTGTACAAGTGTACTCGTTGATATTGTGCTGATAAAAATTTAAACCGAAGAAATTGAAGTGTTGTTCATTTGAAACCATTAAGTGCATATTTTAATGTTCTGATTAATTTATTAGTTTTTTGTGGTGTCTATTTTTCTCTATTTTTTTTTTTTTTTTTATTATAAGTTGAAGAAAAATTTAGTGAATTATTCGTTGAAAGAAGCAAAAGTAAGTAATTTAGTAAAACATTATCACTTCTATATGTTAAATATTTTTTTGTTTATTGTGTTATTTTAATACTTACCGCTTATTTTAATTTTTTACATATAACAATTAAATAAAGTCACGCAAGATGAGTTCGACGTCGAGTATTACCAATGGAATATCATTGAAACCGGTTACTCACGTTATATTTGACATGGATGGATTACTTTTGGGTAAATGATTTGCTTATTTTTGCGGTGTTCAGTTTTTTTCAAACTGATATAAATTCTTCATAGTTATTTTCGATACAACTATAATTAATTTATCAAAATTATTCGCATTTAATTTATCCAAATTGATTTTCTCATTTTCAGATAGTGAAAAATGTTATCAAAAAGTTGATAAAGCAGTCGTTGAAAAATATGGCAAACCGTACCCGGATGATGTGAAAAAGATGATACGAGGTTTTACGGATTTAGATGCGGCTAAGAAAATTATCGAAGTTTGCGGTTTGCCCATCACACCCGAGCAATATGATCAAGAATTCAATAGTTTTTTGTACATGTTAAAGGATTGCGAGTTATTGCCAGGTTTTCAACTTCATTAAAAAAATATAGATTAGATTATAAGATCAAGTAATGATTTTATACGCCTACGAAATCATAAAATTTCGAAAAACGAAGATTAGTGTAGCTACCTACTTGATTTAAATGGAAAAGTTTAAAGTATTCAGTCCTACGATTAAACTATTGTTTGAAAATGATCGTTTAACTTTAAAAAAAATATTTGAATCAATAAAATTCGTGTCAATCAACGCTGCATCAAATTATCAGCATAATTCCACGTTTTCATGTTGCATGCTACATGCGTAAATTTTACTTTCATAACATTGAAATCAAGTTCACTTTTTATCTTTCTTTTGAGAAAATTTACATAGCCGTGTATTTATTTTGGGGCAATTTTTTTAATTAAATATAAAACGTTTACCAGGTGCTGAAAGACTTATAAGACATTTAGTCAAACACAACGTTCCAATAGCAATTGCAACAAGTAGCAGCTATGATAGCGTTCAAAGAAAAATAGAAAATCATCGCGAATTGTTTGGTCTATTTCATCACATGGTGATGGGAAGTAGCGATCCTGAGGTGACTAAAGGTAAACCACATCCCGATGTGTTTTTAGTCTGTGCTAAAAGATTTCCCAACAAACCAGATCCCGAAGAGGTAGGCAATATTATTTGCTTCGTTATTTTTATTTTTATTTTTTTCTTAAAATAAAATAAAGAACTTCCTCAGTAATATAAAATAAAAAAAATTTTATAGTGTTTGGTTTTTGAAGATGCTCCCAGTGGAGTAGCTGCAGCCAATAAAGCTGGTATGCAGGTTGTGATGGTTCCGTATGAATCGGTCCTCTGTACTAATGAAAAACCCACATTGATCATTAACTCTCTGCTAGAATTTATTCCAGAAAAATTCGGTTTACCGCCGTTTTAATTATAGTAATATAATATTTTTATGTTATTCAACTGTTTTATTTATTGATTACGTTTTGATGGAATGAAGCTTGACAGTATTTACCCGTTATATCATTCGGGTGAAATTCAATTTCTTAACAAGACCGTTGAAAGAGAGCCTAAAACTAGGTAATATTACGAATTTACGATGTCTCGCCTATCTAAATACGCCTGTAAGTCTAATTTCTTATCATTTTCTTTTTTACTGATACATACCGGGATGGGTAATACAGGTGTAAAATTTGGTGGTCGCGCTGTATTAAAACAAGGTATTAATCGTGGTCAAATAGTGAATCTGAATTCATTATCGTATTCAAGGGAGTTGATTTATGTGAAAACGACGCCTACATTATCAACCCAGGTAATGACCCAAGTTTGAGGGAGGGAGTACCCACGAGCCCCAAAACGTGGTCACGAAAGCTCGGTGCGACTTTCTTACGATTTTATATCGACATATATTGTTTCGAAACTCTCTCCTCTCTCGTTATAAATTGTGTTTTGGTATTAATATGAAAGTTGTCGCTGTACTTAAAATTGACTTTTTTGGACAAAATTGCAATGTTTTCTCATCTTGAAAGTGGGTCGAAAAATTAGAAAAGTAGTGATTTTCGACTAATTCAGACAAACTAAATACGAATCCGGCGTTTATTTTTCGTTCCATTCTCTGGTTCACAATTGGACTTTTTACCCCCCCCCCCCTCTTCATGTGCCCATGCCCACAATTCTGCAATTACGTTTCTCAGACAAAATTTTGATAACGTAATCTGATATAAAATTTCATGCTGAACAACTTTACTTTTATTCATATTTAGCATATTAATCATTATCTCTGAGAAAAATGCGTATTGAGCACTTTTTAGTCTTTAAAAACAGCCTAAATCTCAAAAAAAAATTTTTAATTAAAAAAATTATACTTGTTAAAACGTATTCTTTGGTGAAAAAATTGTATGTATCCCTCTCCCCTTTCTAGAGGTTGCTATCGCAGCAATTCAAAGTTTTTTTTTGTTAATTTCTCATCTCCCCCCCTCCCAAACCAGGTGAGAAAAATTTCGAAAAAATTAATGTCGATAGACACATTGCCTCTTTAAGCATTTGGATTAGAATCATGATTTTTCATAAAGTAAGATTATTTTTCCAAAAAAAAACGCGTTTTTCGATACTCTGAGCCAGAGGGATGGGGATGGGTGGGGGCGATGTTTTATGAAAATTTTGAAAATCTAAGATCATGACCATTTCGCTTATTCTTACTTGGGAATACCCGTTGTTATATTATACACATTTTGTCCGCCTGTTGGAGGGACCACATTTGTTTGAATTTTATAGGCCCCTTAAATAACCGAGATAGGTAAATGTGGTAGGTATATAACCAAAAATGCTGCAAAGGTTGCTTAGTAGAGCGTTTCAGTTTTAGTTTTTTTTCAAAAGTTGGAGGCGGGTATGGAAATAAAGTTGCGAAATGACGTCAAATGACGTGGTAAAAATTTGAGGTCTCCAACTTGACTTTTACCCTATTCCGTTTTGATTTAAATTTTCAAAATTTTCATAGAAATTGAAAAAAAAAAATCTTTTTCATTTTTATTGGTACTAACATGACATAGTAGACCGCATGAAACAAAAAAAAAACTCGCCATTTTTTGCATTTCAGGGGTTTTAAAACCGTGTTTAAAAATGAAAAAAATCGAATAGTTCAAATTTCTTGAAATGAAAACGCAAAAAAAAAATATTTTCATTTATTATATGCCAAAAAAAATTATAAGATTTAGAACTTTTATTGCATTACCTTGCAAAAATTTTAAATAATTAATTTTTTCCATTTTTAAATAGAACTTTAGAATCCCTGAAAAAGAAAAAAAATGCAAAGTTTTTTTTTGGTGTTATCGCTGTGTAAATTTCGAAATTTTAAATCAAAGGGGGAGGGGGGTAAGGGTCAAGTTAGAGACTCCAAATTTTTAGCACGTTCATTTGAAGTTATTTCGCCACTTTTTTCCGTACGCCCTCCAACCTTCGAAAAAAAAAATGAAATTGAAACGCCCTATTGCCTACTGCAAGGTCTACCATTCGAAACAACGATTTGAGCATAATTTTGAGAATGAAAAATTTTGTAATCCTGAAGAATTGTTAAAAATTTGCTGGAGGCTGAAGAATGATTAACAAGGAAGGGTGAATCAGTAATACGTAAAATCTTCGGAAAAACGTTTCAATAGCTTTGCGTTACATTTTGATCTAATCGTAGAAGGCTCATTCTATATCAAAACAACCCAAATCTAACCTTAGATCTTTCATTTTTGATCATAATTTTTTTGTGAGTCCCCCTCAGTAGATTGTCATTTCGACCATACCCTCTACAGTAAAGTAAATAGGGGTGTGAGAGGAGGGGGGTATCCATGCAATTTTCGAATACGTTCAATTTTCTTGTCAAATGGCTCAACTTTACATGCTCATTGTTCAATTAGTTTGCACGATTTCATAGAGAATTGAAAGCGAGATTCAAAATTGGTGGGAAAAATTCTGAATGCTCAACGTTGAACTTGTGATATGAAAACTCAACTTTTCATGATGAGAACAAGCATTGAAAACTCTTGTTTAAAAATCTGAAAAAATTACCTCGAATAAATCAGTTTTCAAAATTGGGTCTCAACACCTCTTGCGAGGAGAAGGTTTTTCGATTTTAGTCAAAATTAAAAAAAAAAAAAAAAGGAAAAAAGTGAAATGACATATCGATTTCCATCAATTCGAAGACGCTGAGTTTGAATATCGGTTCATTTTTTCGATTCGACCCCTGTGAATGAGCTCACCAGTGCCCTTAATTAAGTCACAATTCAAAAAAATAATAAAATTAATTGACTTATCTATTCGTAGATTCCAATTTGAAGACACTGACTCCATAAAAATGGGAAACGATTTCAAAACAATTTTTTGAACTTGAAGAGTTGATTTTGCAAGTTGAAAAAATTCAGTTGAAACGCTGAAATTTTCACTACGTCGTTTTGAGATAATTTCGCTACTGTTTTCAAAAAAAGCAAAATTTGCTACTGGATCAATTTTTGCAAAAAAATTTTCAAAATCCATCTTCTCTGCAATTATTTTAAAATATTTAATAAAATGTGAAAAATAAGGTTTTTCTGGTTTCCCTCAAAAAATGAGTAGAGATGAAAAATTAATTTTTCACAATTTTTAACGATTTTCGGTATTTTTTTAGTGGTAAGTTTGCGCTGGGAAGTGAAAATTTGATCTTTGAGAGCTGAAATGTTTACACATCAGTTTGATGTGATTTGGCTATTGATAAACGCTAACCGTTGTCAATTTTCCAATATTTGCAAAAATCGATCCACTCTCGTATAAGTAATTTATGTACCATTTATATTGTATACTACATTACCAATACCCATATGAATGTAAGAAAATGAAATTAAAACTTGTTGATGCTTGATAACTGATATATTATACTTAATGTTTTAAAATTTAAAAATTAAAATTTCACAATAGAACTTCACTGAAACACTAACCAATTAAATATAAAGCAATATAATTTTTACTACGCGAGTTAGAAGAGGAATATAATAGTGTAATTTTAGTTATTTAAAATAATAATAACAATTTTAAACTTAGATGCAAGACATAAACCTATACTTATACTTATATTTTTAAAATAGAATGAAAAATTAAATCAAATTCCAGATTAGATCTAATAATTTAAAAAGCAATAATTCTGTATTTACTCTCCATCTCATCTATTTGTAGAATGTAGTGAAATTCTCACCAAACTTGTGTATAACAGTTCGGTAAGAATGTAAGCTACCTACAAATACCTGAGCCACGTATTATTATGAGGGTATAACTCGACTGGTTCCTTTTACTGGCGGTTGTAGCGGTGTTTCTTGTATTTTATTCAAAATTTCCTGGAGTTTGGCTGTGTGCATTTTGTAATGAGATAAAATTAAAATTAAAGTACTAGAGGACAAAGTTGAGTTATTAGTTTACCTATCAACGAAGAACTTGATAATATTTTAGTACCTAGGCACCTGAGCAGCTTTCAAACATTTTTGCAATCGCTTTTATCTATTACTTATTATTATTTCGTAGCCAAATTTACACGATAAGCGAGTACAGGGTCTTTATTTTTCATAAATCGTACCTATGAAAACGTCTACATGGTACATGGTATTTTACTTATAATATGTGCTGGTTGTTCCCCATTAACCTCGCCATCCTTATACGGGACATAGGTCAACTAATGAGACTTACATGTGTGGCGGTTAGCATATAAAAAAACTAGAGGAGCTGGGATATGCCATTTTCAAAATTTTATTTTCATCCAAACCTGCCGCTCATTTTGAAAATTTGTAGAAAAAAAAGTAGTAATGATAAAAATTTGCCGTTTGCTCTAAAACATAGTGTATACTCGTAAATATGGGTGGTATAAAAATCAAAAGTGGGGGTGAAATGGTTCGTGAAATATGTCAAAATTAATACAAAAAAACATAACTAAAATTTGTTACTTTTTTAGTTTTTTGTGAGTAACTTTCAAAGAGTCTATTATGAGCACCTCATTCGAAAATTTTCAAACGAACGGAAGAGCATCTTCAACTCAGTGGTAGAGTGGTACCCCTCGAGTATTGCATTTATACGTAGAAAAAGAGTACAAATTGAAGAAAAAAAAAGCTTCTTCAGCCTGATTTTCGTGAAATATTACAATCATCCTAACCTGTATTAATGGCAGGGAGGGTACAATGGGACTGAAAAGTTGAGAACCCCATAAGATACATCTAAGGATCCTACTATATGTACATACCAAATTCATACTTCCTGGCTCAATTTGGAGGGGGGGGATTATGCTAGAAGCAAACTCAAAAAATGAGAAAAACCGACCAAAAAAACACGTTTTTAAAGCTGTGAGGGGATGCAATATGGCTGAAAAATTAAGACCCCCAAAAAGCACATTTAAGGTCCCTACTATATGTACATACCAAGTTTCAACTGCTTAGCTTAATTTGCTGGGAATATAGTGAATGAACCGCCCTTTTTAAGTTCAAAAAAAGGAAAATCACTTATATTTCTTTTCTTAATTGACTTAGGAAGCTGATTTTCGAATATATTATACAACTTTGGATTCTCTATCGATTAGCTCAAAAAGAAATAATTTTTATGTTTTTATCTTCAAAAGATCGTGTTTTGTGAAATATTTTATTTGCAATGTATTTTTCAGCCGTGTAGTGGATAGGCCTATAAATTTTCAAAAATTTCAACATTTTTCACAAATTATCAATGTTTTTTCAATGATT